>JANHAO010008948.1:0-18804 GCA_026873985.1 Saraca asoca | reverse complement strand
CATTATATGAAGCTTGGGAGCGATTCAAGGAGCTTTTAAGGTTATGTCCCCATCATGGATTAGAAAAGTGGCTGATAGTCCATACTTTCTACAATGGACTCACATATAACACTCACATATCAGTAAATGCCACTGTAGGAGGAGCACTCATGAATAAGCTATAGATGAAGCATACACTTTTATAGAGGATATGGCTCAAAATCATTATTCATGGTCAAGTGATTAAGCTTTAACAAAGAAGCCATTGGGGAAATATGAAATTGATGTAATTGACCACTTATCCTCCAAGGTAGATGCTCTTTTCCAGAAATTAAACAAGTGTGAATGCAGTAGGCTCCTCCGGGATTTTTTGTGAAATTTGCGGATGCATTGGCCCCACCACTATTGAATGTCAGTTGGGGAATCCTTCTCATCAAGGTAGTGAGCAAGTGAACTTTCTCAACAATTTTCCCTAACAAAACAATCATTTTTCCAATACATATAACCCAAGCTAGAGGAATCATCCTAACTTCTCCTATAATCAAAATCCAAGCCTTGCTCATCTGAATAATTTTAGGTAACCCCTGGCTTTCAACCCCAAATACCTCCTAATCTTCCACTCCTACTAAAATCCAACCTGGAGATAATGATGGAGAACTTCATAATGGCCCAAACTAAACAAAATGAGGAATTCAGCATTCAGAACCAAACCATGAATGAGGCTATTAGGAGCTAGCTTCCAAGGTTAACTCACTAGCCACACACAACAAGATGCTTGAAACTCAAATTGCCTAACAAGCCAGTTCTTCAACCTGAAGTCTAGGAAAACTTCCAGGTGAACCAGAGAATCCTAGGGAACATTGCAATGCTATTATTTTGAGAAGTGGAAAATAACTAGAAGGGCCTAAATTAAGTGAAGAGGAAGTCAGTAATAATAAACCTAGAATAGAATTCATCCTTAAACAATTGGAGGGGTATCAATACATCATGAAGGACTCAGACTTTTAGGTTATTTCCTATTATATGAAAAATATGGATGATCCTTAATGGACCAAAAGCGCATAGAGTGCTAAATCTCTAGCTCGAATTGCAGAATGACACCCTCAGCTTAAGCTCGTCCTTGATAGAGTGAGCTCAACTTTGTTATCCTGAAGATAGACACTTCCCCAGGCTAAAGGATCTAGCTAGTGAGGCGCAGCTAGTGACTTAGGAGCTCGCTAGATAGAAGACCAACTCATGTTTTACCTAGCAGACACACGGGGCCCACGTACAGGATTTAGTCTATCTATCTTGTCTTGTATATTAAATGCCTAATGTAATAGATTTACTGCATGTATAATTACAATTATAACCTTCTCTCCTCTATAAATACAAGAAAGAGACGAACACAAAAAGGGGATATGCTTGTATACTGCATGTAGAATTTGGCCGAACCACATTAAAAACCTTGTGTTTTCCGTTGTTCTGCCCTCTTTTCTTACTTATTTTGCTGATTTTCTATCTTAGAACTAGTTAATAGTTTAGGATCCCGAAAGAATCCTTCATTGCCTGGAGTTTAACTTTGAACCAAATTTCATTGTCAATATTTTGGCACCATCTATGGAGAATCTCATCTGTTATGGTCCACTTCTTACTATATAATGGCCAAGGGAAGGGCCACTAAAGTTTCAAATGCATCACTCAACCCTCTAGAAGGGCATGTTTAAATAACAGACTCTTCCACCCCTCTCGTCATTGGTGCAACTGCTAGCTTCCCCCCAACCAGTTCTATTCAACCAACTACCACTGCCAGCAATACCAATGGAGTGCAAATTTGGCTCCAACCTTAGGAAAAACTAGAAAACATGATAGAAGAACTGACCAAAGTAATCACGCTGTTAGCATAAGGAATGCAGAGGCAGGCCGAAGCCATAATGCCCATTAATGTTCACCAACAGTAGCGAGTTGGATGTTCAGGAAATGTCGACCAAGAGAACTCTATAGCTCATTACTTGTAAGAGCAAATTCCTGGTCACAGTCCACACGACCATGAGGACCAAGGACTTTAGAAATCGTCCAAGCAATAATCTGGGCCACGAGACCCATTGGTCAGAGAGCTATTTTAGAGAATAACTCAATTGGAGGAATGCTTTCGAGCTCTAAGTGATCGAGCTCACTATGAAGAAAGGTCACCGCTCTTTGAGGAGATCAAGACCCAAACTCTCCCCCCTCAAACTCAAGTCCCCCATAATTCCATTGTACAATGGGAACTCTAACCTGTATAATCATTTGGATGCATTCAATGTCCAGATGAACCTACAAACAACTGATCTCTTGATCAAGTGTCGAGTGTTTCTAGCCTCATGGGGAGGTGTACTTCGAGCTTGGTTTAGAAGACTCCGTGCTCACTCAATCTGTAGTTAGGATGATTGCCAACAGAAATTCATTAGCCAGTATCGAGCATTGAAGAGACAACTTTTGCCCCTTGTCATCTCACCATGGTCTTTCAATGCAAGCATGAGTCACTAAAGGATTACATTGCTAGGTTCAGGCTCAAAGCCAATTTGGTGGAGAATCCATCTGAAGAAACCATGCTAGCAACAATCTCTATAGGACTCCACAAAGATGGAAAATTGTATAAGAATCTATACAAGTCCCTGGTGAAGGATCTCACTGAGTTTTATGAGCAAGCCACTAAGCAAATTAAATGGGAAGAGACCTTCGGCTCTGTCTAACAAGAAGAATGAGAAGGCTAGCTCCCCCCACAGCAAGAAGAGGGGTGATGTGGATTAGGATGATCACTCTGCTATGAACTATGAAGAAGTCCAAAAGGCCTGGAGGTGAGCGGCCCCAGCATTCAGATCGCCATGAGCAGTACAACATCCTGTCAGACTCCCAAGATAGGATTTATGCAGCAGAAAGGGACAAGGAAGACTTTGGAAGGCCCAAACCTTTGAAGACCCCATTTAGGCAAAGGAATGCAGATAAGTTCTATGCCTATCACAAAGAGGCTAGCCATGGCACCTCAAACTATTGGACCTCAGGGATATAATAAGGACCTGATCAAAAGGGTCTATCTAAGGGAGTACGTGGTGCAACCTATGAGGCGGCAGTCCCAGCCCCTTTAACATAATAATGGCCAAGAGTCGAGAGGCTTGATCCAAATCATACATTAATAATGTATCAATTCAAGTGTAAATGTGAATGCCTTCCTCTGCTTTGTTTAAGGTTGTTTGTCAATTGGCTTGATGTTATTATCTCTATCTTTTCATCCTACCCTCTGCTACCGAGTGTTTGTACATTCTGTAGCTTGCATGCGACCAACTCTTTAAGTCTCTTATGTAACTTTGTGCCAACCATGACCTTTGGTCCGGTTAAGGCCCCCCAAAGCTCACTACGGAGATGAATTGACGAACACTTTGCCAATGCAGCTATGTGCTCACTGAGGTGTGGAGGCACTAAAAAATACTCACTTTGCCAATGCAACTATGTGCTCGCTATGGTGCAGAGGCACTAAAAAACACTCACTTTACCAGCGCAGCTATGTGCTCGTTGAGGTACGAAGGCACTAAAAAATACTCACTTTGCCAGCGCAGTTGCGTGCTCGCCAAGGTGCAGAGGCACTAAAAAATACTCACTTTGCCAATGCATCTACGTGTTCACTAAGGTGCGGAGGCACTAAAAAACACTCACTTTGCTAGCATAGCTATGTCCTCATTGAGGTATGGAGGCACTAAAAAATACTCACTTTGCCAAGGCAGTTGCGTGCTCACTAAAGCATGAAGAATTGATGGCTTGATTATTTTCCTAAGGCAATGAGATCGCTCACTCTCTTATTTCGCACCTCTTACGTGAACTCCTTTACTTATTTGGCCAAGAGATCACCCCGTTCCCAGCTCACATGCGAACAAGTGCTCGCAGCTCTCATGTGACTTTCTGATTTCGCATAGTTCTTATGCAGATGGTTTATGTAATGCCCACGTGCAAGATGTTTTGTTTATGACTATTGTGTTCCAGAAGGTTAGGCCGATTGGCTATCTGAGCATATCATCGCAAGCTACGAAAGTAAGCACTATTGTGGATGCAAAAATTAAAGACAACATATAGAGATTGCAAAAGAAAACCTTATTCACTAAAAAGCCTCAAGGAGGTAAAACTACATCAAAAAACCAAAATACAAAGGGAAAAGTTATAAGTAATTTTCTTCTAAGAAGAAGGACTGGCCACAAAGGGATACACCCTAGCTAATTAGATCTCATAAGCTTGCCAAGGTCCTCAATTTTTTTTTCTTCCAATGCCTCCCCCAGTAGAAAGCTCATCCTCAATTTGACTTCTACCAATGAAGAGGGGAAGAGAAAAACTACTCCTTATTCACCAGTCTCTAACTCCTCGTCTGATTCATGAAGGAAGCAAACTAGGAAGTACTAGGAGCTTGGCCAGTCAAGCAAAAACCTCACAGTGAAGCTGAGAGGACATAATCCAAGATACGTACGAGATCTTTCCATGTTACCGAAGAATCCATATCTTCAAAGTTCTATATGTAGCAAGCCATGCACACCCCAACGGGAGGGTAGAACGCTGGAATTAAGGGAGGATCATCTGGAACGTTCATAGTTTCTCTAGGAAGAGGTAGGAGTGACTTACCTTAAATAGAACTAGGATCAGTCTTATTAAAGTGTCTAGATGAATCTCCCCAGCTGCTTTCATTTATTGCCTTGGAAAAAGATGAGGCTGACTCACTAATGATCAAGAGGCACGTACCGTAGGAAGTATGGCCTAGAATAGTTGAAAAGATAGATTCAATGAAGACTTTGACTAAGTTAAACTCTGTAAATCGAATGGCCTCTGGAATGTTTCAACTCCTAGCTCACGAAGCGAACTGAGAGTTGGGTGGCTGATGTTATATGAGAAATTCGGATTGTCCTTAATGGACCAATAAATAGCCTGAACGCGATAAAGATCAAACTCAAGAAGCACTCAGAGCGCTAAATCTCCAACTCACATTACAAAATGCCACCCTTAACTCAAGCTTGTCCTTGAGAGAGCGAGACTTCATCATCCTAAAGATAGACACTTCCCTAGATTGAAGAATCTAGCTAGTGAAGCACGACAAGTAACCTAGGAGCTTGCTAGATAGAAGACCAACTTATGTTTTGCCCAGCAAACATGCGAGGCCCACCTGCAGGAGGCAATCTACAGTAACCAACTTGCAGGATTTAGTCTATCTATCCTATCTTGTATATTAAATGCCTGATGTAAAAGATTTACTACATGCAGCATTACAATTGTAGCCTCCTCTCCTCTATAAATATAGGAAGGAGATGAATGTAAAAAGGGGAGACACTTGTATAGTGAAACTTTGTAGAAATATCCTCAGATCAATACATTATAGTGGACTTAGGGTCCAGTTCTATCCGGATTTGGCCGAACCACATTAAAAACCTTATATTTTTCGTTGTTCTTCCTTCTTTTCTTGCTTATTTTACTATTTTCTATCTTAGAACCAGTTAATAGTTTGGGATCCTGAAAGAATCTTTCATTGGCTAGAGTTTGGCCTTGAACCAAATTTCACCGTCAACATTTCCTTTTTTCCATCATTCTTCCTATGTAACCATATTGGAAAACATTAATGGTGAGGCCACCATCTACCACAAATTCATTAGAACTTGATTGAGTGTCAAGTATAAGGGTTGAAAGTCCATCCCAAGGAGTACAATTACTATTGTTATTCCTAATCTCAAACAAGTATGCATCATTACCAGTTCATTATTTAGCCTCTATCTCTTCAAAAAGCTCTCCCATATATATTCACAAATAAAACTCCCTAAAGGGATGGAATTTAGGGATCTTTCTCCCTATTTTTGATAGCACAAGAACATTTTCCTAAGTCAAAGTATCTATCAATACAACTACATCCCTTTGGAGGTATGGGATTGTAACAATTAGGGTATATCGTGGTAGTAGAATATGTAAATGGTAAGGGTTTTTCATCATCTATAGTATTCATAGCACATATTGAAATTTGCTTTTTGCCACTAGAAACATCCTCAACACATAGACTCTCTTTTGTTTTGAATTTATTTGATTTCTTCACTTCTTTCTAAGCAAGATCTGGTTAACCTGGGATTATGCGCTACTGAAATCGAAAAAAACTAGCTTACCATGAGGCCCAAGATCCTGTCAATATTTTTCAACTGCATATAACCCATCATAAACCTATTTCCTACCCTTTTCCATCCATCCCTTGATTTTCCTCAAAGCTGCATATCATCCAACAAGATTCTTTTCATTGTTGTTATTCTTCAAAGCAAGATTGCCATGCTCAAGCTTCTAATTTTCAAGTTTCCTATCACTGTTCATAACATTTCCCCTTTGCTTAATGTAAATCAGCATATCTAAATTGTCCTCCAAAACATTATCATAGCCCCTGATGAAACAATACTAGTTGCTAAGATCTTTCCATTGTGCTTTATCTAATCCACGCCACCCTAGATCTGACAATGAAGACCAATTATGATAAACTTCACCCTACATTGAAAGTCATCAACAACTTCAACTCTAGAGATAGGTCTCAAGATCTGCTTACCTATATTAACATATTTTCTTTTCTCCTTAAGAATCTTTGCTACTTGTAATCAACCCTTTTTGTGGCTATTCACTCCATCCTTTAACTTTGCTTTTTCTTCCTGCAAAAGCTTCGTATAAATAGCCTAAAATAGGTGGCATATGTCACTCATTTTATTTTGAGACACATTTGACTCATTATCTTGACTGCTAGAACTGCCATGACTGATAGAAGGAATATTCACATTGCAATCAAGTAATATTGGGACCAGTTGAAGTTCTTCCATATTTCCATCAAGGTTTTAAGAGGAAGGTGAGAGAATAGAAGAAGGTTCTAGTTTTAGAGGAACTTTTACCAACCTCCAAGGACATTCTGCTTCAAACATCAAGCCGACCATAACTACATTGTTTGATGCAATATCCATCACATTGGAATCTCTTTTCAACTCAAGCTGGCACCTATAGCTTGTGCAAGATAATGCAATAGTAGTTTGGCTCATATAAGGCAACTGTGATTGTGAGGTTGACTGAGGTTAGGAAAATTTGATGGTCTGATCTCGGATTGGCATTTATTTACAGTCCTATGGGAAACCGTTGAACAGGTAACCAAAATAGGGTAATTGGGAATCATAGTTTAGGGAGTACTATAGTTGGCAGAATTGGTTGGAGCAACTAGATGCAGCTCCTACATAACTACTAAGGGAGAAAGGCCTATTCCGACAATGGAAGGCTAAGATCTTAGACAACACCAATTGTCTGGGTGAGTGTCCCGTAGTAGGACTTAACAATTAAACAGTTGGGCACTCGTGATCCTCAACCTCGATGAGCTGATCAATAAGCAACATCATCCAGTTGAACTGGGAGAATTGGCTAGAAAAGCCAGTCTTACCAGAAATAAGGATGTGGCCATTAATAATGGTTGTTCTCAAGGATAATAGCGCACGATAGCAATTTATGCCACAGATAATATCAAAATCAACTATCTCCAACATAGTCAAGTTAGCAAGCAAAACAATTCCACCCATGCCAACTCCACAAGAGGAAACTAATTCACTAACTGTCAATGTCTAAACCAAGAGAATAGATACCAACAACTGTGATTTTAGAGGAATTCAAGATCTAACAAGTCCTAGTCAAATAAATGGATATAAAAGAATAAATTGCACATGAATCAAACAATTCATAGACTGAAACAGAATTGACTATTAAAGTACTTGTGACCATAATATCATAGGCCTAAGTATCTTGCCTCATCAGGGTGTGTAATCTCTCAATAGTTCCCTAACCATTACCATGACCCCTACTAGTCGAACTTATGCCTCCCCTTTTAGCAACAAAACCAAACATTGAGGGCTTAGTGGATGGTCAACTCAAGATGGAACACTGCCTAATGTCTCTGTAGCCTTGATGCCAGAAAGTGAAGCAGGACAATGGGGATAATTTTTCTTCAAATGGCCCACTTGGCCGCACCTAAGGCAAGCTCCCATTATCCATCTGCAAATCCCTAAATGTACTTTTCCACAAGATTGGTACAATCTTAGTGCCTCATGTCTAGCAGAAGCAGATGGGCTTGAACTTAATCCTTTGGGGGGACAATAACTGGAAATAGTTGCACCTGTGGGTCTTCTACTCTAAGTACCCGTACTTACGTATTGTGAGGATATAGGTATCTCAGGTCTCCAAGAGGAAGGCACACTAGAGGCTTCAGATGTCTGCCTTTTGAAATCTCCACTAAGGTCCTGAGATTTAAATCTCTTTCTTGAACTACCCATGGCTACTCTTACCTCTTCCTTCTCTTACTGCCTCAATAATCTTTGTTGAGCCAATTCATCCACAAGGTCACCTATAACTCTTTGTAAGTCTGTAGCCACTCTCTATAAATCTATAGCCCATGCTGGGACATCTGAAATAGAAGGAAGGACTAACTAAGGTTCCAGTTGTAAAGGGGACCTCTGTGTCAGATTGGGAAATTCCTGGCTACACTTTTGCTTATGCAACCCTACATCAACCTCCAGGATGGCCTTGGCTCCTAAGTTTACCTCAACCTCAAGGTATAGGTTGGAAAGAAGAAGATGGTTCATGGGAAGCTCTTTCAGACACTTCTTCCAGTTGGCATGTAGAGTGAGCCAAAGATTGAGTCCTAGGCAGCATTTTCCTATTATCAAATAGGAAGATTCATTTAGGCAAGGTCCAAATATGTTGATACATATATAATTGAAAGAATTAGGTAGTACGAAGATTTTTCAACATATTCATGATGTTGGCGTTAGCATATCCTTATTTATGTGTCGTACTCCCAAGCACACTAACATAAACTTGGTATGCCTATCCCATCTTAACAGTTGGAGACCTTTATCATGCACCTAAACCCTAGACCATACTCCGATACCAACTTTGTCATGCTCTAATCCATGGAATGTGACCAATGTAGAAGGTCTCTATCTGAAATCTCCTTCCATCAAGAAACCCCCTACAAGCCTTTAATGCATAAAACATACCAATGACTCACTAATTCATCAATCCATAATGAAATATTCATATATTAAAATTCTAATGAAAATCTAGTAGAGTTTCCTCTATTTTCTGGACACGTAACCTCAAGGCCCATACAACATAAAAAAGGGCTACATGCCCTTCACACCCTGTATAACAACATCATAATATATAGTAGCTCAGACTAAACAATTTACATCCTACTAGACATCTAAAAATTAAACACAATACATCCATATACAATCCTACCAACTGCTAGATTTTACACCATACTTATATTTTAAATCTCCGCTAGATAGATCTACTCGGTCAGGGAGTAGATCCTAAGTCAAGACAAAAAGAAAGAGCCGTAGGTGTATCCTTCGGCTCTTAAAGATATGGAAAGAAAGGAGTGAGTTTCAATGAAATCTGGTGAGTAAACAATCCCATGATCACTCAAAAATTCCATTTAAAATCATGTTTGAAAGCATGTATGTAAATATAAATATAACCGTGGAGGTATGCTTACCCAATCTATCACCGTAATCTCAATATGCATTTAAAAACTACTATTTAACAAGAAAATTAAGTAAATAATTATTATATATGAAATCTAAAACATCTTTGATGGGCTGGAAAATAGCCTGAGCATGGCAAGGATCCAGCTTACAGGGCGCTCAGAGCGCTAAGTCTCTAACTCGCATCGTTAGCAACCTCCTTTGCTTAAGCTCACCCCAGTAAGAATGAGCTTGACCTCATCACTTTGAAGATAGCAACTCCCCCAGACCAAATGTTCTAGTCCACGAGGCACAACTGGTCGAGAGCTTGTTAAACAGAAGACCAGCACATGTATTGCCCAGCAGACATGCAAGGCCCACCTGCAAGAGGCAATTTGCAGAAATTATCTTATAGGATTTCATTCCGCCCATCCTATCTTGTACATTAAATACTTGATATAATAGATTTACTACATGTAAAATTACAATTATAACCTCCTTTCCTTTATAAATAGAAGGAAGGAGATGAATGTTAGAGAGGACTGATGCTTGTATACTGAAACTATGTAAAAATATCTTCAAATCAATACATTACCGTGGATGTAGGGTCTAGTTCTATCCAGATTTAGCTAAACCACATTAAAAAGCTCTGTTCCTTTTGTTGCTCTTCTTTTTCTTCTAACCTTCTTTGTTCATTTATTGCCTTAGAACCAGATCATAGATTGAGATCCTAAAAGAATCCTCCATTGGCTAGAGTTTGGCCCAGAACCAAATTCCATCATTAATATTTTGGTGCCATCTGTGGGGATCTCATCTATTTTTGGTTCATTTTCTACTGTAATAGCTAAGGGAAGAGCCACCAGAGCTTCAAATGCACTACTTAATCCTCTAAAAGGTCATGTCTCAATGACAGACTCCTCCACCACTCCCGTCATAGGTGCTACCACTGGCTTACCCCTAACCAATTTTGTTCAGCTCATTGCCATTACCAATGGCACTGATGGAGTGCAGATTTGGCTCCAACGCTAGGAAAGATTGGAAAACATGATGGGAGAACTAGCCAAAGTAGTCACAACACTAGCACAAAGTGTATAGAATCATCAGTAATAGCAAGTTAGGTGCTCAAGCAATGTCAATCAGGAAAATTCTCTAGCTTGCTGCTCATAAGAGCAAACTCCTGGCCATAGCTCTTGTGACGATGAAGATAAAATAATCCAGCAATCGTCTAGCTAGCAATCCAGGAAGCAAGGCCTGTTGGTTAAAGAGTTATTTGAAAAAATGATCTGGTTAAAGGAATGCCTTTGAGCTAAGAATGATTGAGCTCACTTCAAAGAAAGGTTGCCACTCTTGAAGGAGATTAACGTCATACCCTTCCCCTTAAGCTCAAGATCCCTGTGATTCCATTGTATAATGGGGATTCTGATCCATATGACCATCTAGATGCATTCAATATTCAGATGGACTTGCAAATGGCTAACCTCTGGTCAAATGTCAAGTTTTCCTAGCTACGTTGGGAGGTGTACCGTGAGCTTGGTTCAAAAGCCTCCCAACTCACATGATTGGTAGTTAGGAAGATTGCCGACAAAAATTCATCAGCCAATATCGAACGTTGAAGAGACAGCTTGTGCCCCCTACCATCTCGCTATGGTCTTTTAGCGCAAGCATAAGTCATTGAAGACTACATTGCCAGGTTTAGGCTCGAAGCTAATTCGATGGAGAATCCATCTAAAGAAACCATGCTGGCAACGATCTTCGTGAGACTCTGCAAAGATGGAAAGTTATACAAGAGCTTGTACATGTCCCTAGTGAAGGATCTTATTGAGCTTTATGAGCGAGCTGCTAAGCAGATCAAGTGGGAAGAGACCTTTAGCCTGGAAAGGTCTGACAAAAATGATGGGAAAGCTATCTCCCTTCATGGTAAGAAAAGAAGCAATATGGACCAAGGTGATCACTCTGCTGAGTGGACTATGAAGATGTCCAGGAGGCCCAAAGGTGAGTGACCTCAGCATTTGAACTACCATGAGTAATACAGCATCCTATCGGATTCTCAAGATAGGATCTTCTCGATAGAAAGAGACAAAGAAGACTTTAGGAGGCCTACTCCCATACAAATCCCCTATAGGCAGAGAAACAAGTAGGAGTTCTGTGCCTATCAAAATGAGGTTAGGCATGGGACCTCGAATTGCCAAGAGCTTAAGGACACGATGGAAGACTTGATTAGAAGGGGTTATCTAAGGGAGTATGTGGTACAGCCTACAGGGCAACAATCCCAACTTCCCCAGCTTGACACTGGCTAGGAGTCAGGGGGCTCGATCCGAATTATACATTGATAATGTATATAAAAAGTTAAGAGTGAATGTAAATATTCTCCTTTGTTCATGTTGAAAGTTATTTGCTGATTAGCTTGGTATTACTGTCTTCATCTCTCTATTATGCTCTCTGCTATCAAGTGTTTGCAATTTTCGTAGCTTGCATACAGTCAACTCTTTTAAATCCCTTAAGTAGCTTTATGCTAACCATGGCCTTTGATTCGATTGACGCCCCCCGAGCTTATTTCGGAGATAAATTGATGAAGTTGCCAGCTTCCTAAGCTGAGGCTCCTTGGAGCTCACTCTAGAGATAAATTGACGTAGTTGCCAGCTTCCTGAGCTGAGGCCCCTCAGAGCTCATTCCAAAGATGAATTCATAAAGTTGCCAACTTCCTAAGTTAAGGCCCTCCGGAGCTCATTCTAGAGATGAATTGATGAACATTTGCTAACATAGTTGCATGCTCGTTGAGGTGCCAGGGGTCATCTCAAGACATTTGCCAGTGTAGCTGCATGTTCACTGAGGTGCCAAGGCTCATCCCAGAACATTTGCCAGTGTAGCTACATGCTTGTTAAGGCACCGAGGCTCATCCCGGAACATATGCCAGTTAAGCTGCGGCTTACTAAGGTGTGCAGATGCTAAGAATAAACTCATATTGCCAACATAGTTGCATGCTCACTGAGGTGTGGAAGGACTCTTAAACACTTAATGCTAGCACAGTTATGTGTAAAGCTATCAAAACGAATTAGCCCGCCTTGACCCATCTCAACCTGTCACAAAATGGGGAGGGGTAGGCTGGCCTGCTAATTGGGTAGGTTAAGAAAACCTCAACCCAATTCAACCCATTTGCATGGTGGCGCAGGCCAACCTGACGAGCCTAACCCATTTTAACAGCTCTATCATAGGTAAAACTGTCAAAGTAGGCTAGCCTGCCCCAACCTACCTTAACCCACCACCAAACAGGGCAGGGTTGGCTGGCCCCCTAGTTGGGTGGGTTAAGAAAACCTCAACCTAACCCAACCCATTTGCATGGTAGGATGGGCCAACCCGATGGGCTTAACCCATTTTGACAACTCTAGCTATATGCTCACTGAAGCGTAAAGAATTAACAACATGATTATTTGCCTAAGGTAACAAGATCACTGTAGTTCATAACTTTCATGTGACTAAATGTTTGTAGCTTGCATGCGACCAAATATTTGTAGCTCACATGCAACTTTCTAATTATGCACAGACTTCATGTGGTTTACTTATACAACACTCATATGAGGGATGTTTTGCTCATGTTTATTGCTTTAAAGAGAATTTAGCCGATAGGCTATTCGAATATTTCAACGCGTGCTGCAAAAGTTCACGCTATCAGGAATGCAAAAAGCTAAAGAATAATCCACAGAGATTGCAAAGAAGATTTTATTCATTTAAAAGCCTCAATGAGGAAAAGTTACATCAAAAAGCTCAGAATACACATTAGAAAAAAACCAAAATATAAGAGGAAGGCTATAGCTAATTTCTTCTGGAAGAAAGATTGCCACACAAGAGGAAAGCTCCCACCAATTAGAGGGATGGCCGCCAAGAGGCAAAGCCTATGCTAACTAGCTCTCATTGGCTTGCCTAAGTCCTTAAAGTTTTTCTTCTAGTGCCTTCCTCAACAGCAAACTCTTCCTTAACTTAACTTTTGCCAATGGAGAGGGAAAGAGCATAGCTGTTCCTTATTTTTCTTGCCTCTAACTCCTCTGTTGATTTGCGAAGGAAGCAACTCAGGAAGTGCCAAGAGCATGGCCAATGGGGGCGAAAACCTCACGACGAAGTTGAGAGGATGTAATTTGAGATCTGTATGAGATCTCTCCATATTTACTAGAGAAGCTATGCCTTCAAATTTCCTTATGTAGTAGGCTATACATGCCACAGAGGAGAGACTGAACATCAAAAATAAGGGAGGCTTGTCTGGGATATTCATAGTTTGCTTAGTGAAGGAGTGAAAGAGACTTTTTCTACCTTAAATAGAGCCAAGCCCAGTTTCACCGAAGGGTCCAGATGAATCTCCCTAACCACTTTCATTTATTGTCTTGGAAAAGAGCAAGGCTGACTCACCAATGATCGAGAGACACGTATTACAGGAAGTATGGCCTAGAACAGATGAAATGATAAAGTCAATGAAAACTTTGACTGCGTTGAGTTCTACGAAGTGAATAACCTCTGAAAAGTTTCAACTCCTAGCCCACGAAGCAAACTGAGAGTTGGGGGGCTTATGTTATATGTGAAATCTAGATCATCCTTAATAGGCTGGTGAACAGCTCGAGCTCGGCAAGGATCCAGCTCGCATGACACTCAAAGCACTAAGTCTCTAGCTCACATCGCTAGCGACCTCCTCTGCTCGATCTCACCCTAGTATGAACGAGCTTAACCTTGCCACTTCAAAGATAGCAACTCCCCCAGACCGAAGGCTCTGGCCCACGAGGCACGATCGGCAACCCAAGAGCTCATTGAACAGAAGACCAGCAGACATGCAGGGCCCACTTGGAGGAGGCAATCTGCAGAAGCTAACTTATAGGATTTCATTTTGCCCATCCTATCTTGTACATTAAATACTTGATGTAATAGATTTACTGCATATAAAATTACAATTGTAACCTCCTCTTCTCTATAAATAGAAGGAAGGAGATGAACGTTAGAGAGGATTGATGCTTATATACTGAAACTCTATAAAAATATCTTCAGATCAATACATTACCTTCTTCTTTTTCTTAGAACCACATTAAAAAGCTTTGTGCCTTCTATTGCTTTTCTTTTTCTTCTGAGCTTCTTTGTTCATTTATTGCCTTAGAACCAGATCACAGCCTGAGATCCCAAAAGAATCCTTCGTTGACTGGAGTTTGGCTCAGAACCAAATTCCATCATCAACAATAATATATGATGTTCAAAAAGCATAAGAGTAACATCAAAGAATGCTATTATGGAAAATATGTTGACTGTGACATAAATACAAGGGCAGCCAATGAGTTTCTATCATTTCATTAAATCTCAGTATAGTAAAGTATTCAACTGGATTTCTCAAAGAATGAATTTAAAATGGTAATTGTTCTGGTATAATCATAATTCCTATCATAAGCTATCCAACACGTTTGTTGGATGCTCATGAATGTACATATTCCTAATCTCCTCCACCCTTATTAACTCCACCCCAGCCTTATTCCTCTACCAAATATACTAAGCACAAGTGCACTTGAGGGTTACCACTCAATTTTTCAATGGGTCTAGTATCTCAAATCTACCTTCTAAAAATATCTTGTAACATGAAATTTGTTATTAAGGCAAGCAACATTTTTCAAAAAAATACATAAACTTGTTAATGCATTTCCATATTCATTCATCATATGAAAAAGTAGTATCATCAATTTCAATAATATGAAATAAGATGAAAATGCATAAATCTAGCATGATAAACCATTTCATGTACACATACACATATAAATATACTTTTGAACCCAATTCAACATATAGGAAAATCTTATTATTTAAAGGATTTAAAAAATTTCATGTCATGAAATTATTTTATATTTACACATGGGATTGTTAAGTAAGAAAGATTGTCCACTCACCTTAGATTCTCCTTAGAAAGCTAGATCAATTACGTTGGGTTTTTCAACTGAGGCTCTAAAAATTGACTATTGGTAAACTTAATTCTTTCTTCGAAATATCACTAAAGCTAATAAACAACATCATCTTAGCATGCTTCAGTTTTGAGGGCTAGGCTATCAACTGACCCATCTTGAAAACTAGCTATAGAATTGCTATAAAGTAAATCTAATACTTTAGGAATACTCACCAGCTTCTAAAGTACAGGTGAGTAGATCGGCTCGAGTTGGATCATCACTGATCCGCGGAGATGGGTTGCTAGCAAAACAACAGGGGAGAAGGAGAAGCAGCAGCACCAAGGAAGCTCTTGGCCAGAAAAAATGATGTGTATAGGAGAGAAAACACCAGTGATGGAGGGAGGACAACGATCGAAGCTCACTGGATAGCAGTGGACCAAATGGAGTTGGCTCACTGGAAAAGAGACAGAAGGGCAAGGAGGTTCTGCTGAGATGGAATAGCTCACGAAGAAGAAGACCATGCCGGAGAAGAAGGGAGGACGTTGGAGGAGGGAGGATGGTGGCCTAACATGGTCGAATGGCAACAACCGATTGGATTGCAAAAAATCACCAGAGCAATAGGGGAGAGAGGAAACTTTGGGAGATGTTTGGAGGAAGAAGGCCGGCTGAGAATATATATATATATATATATATGCAAGTCCAAATGGGGGAAAATTACACATTGACCCCGCAATTTTTCACTAACTTTAAATAGGTCCTTCTAAAATTATAATTCGACCCCAACGTAATTTATACTTTTTCACTTTGGTCCCTTAACCAACATTTTTCATTTTATTATTATTATTATTATTATTAGGCATTACAATTAATTAGTGACTTGATAATTATATCTCTTATTTAATTCAAGTTTAGTCAACAAAAAATAAGTGGAAATGGATTAGATGTAGATATTATTAGTACTAGGAAAACGAATTAGTCCAATCCAACCAACATCTAGCTCATATAAATTAGTCTTTTTAGACCCACATTTAAACAAGTTTATTTTTACTTTGTCCAACCCAATTTTAGGTTGAATCAGGCTAATTTGTAGACCAACTTGTTTATATACAAAAAATACATAATTAAAAAATAATATTTCTTAAAAAATAAAAATAGAAAATTTTTAATAAAAATATTAAAATATATTGTCTTTAAGAAATATACATATATATAACATCATATTTTTGTAAAAGTATATTAAGAATTTTGTGTTTAACTCATTTAATTTTATTAAAATGAATTTATTTTTTAAAAAAATAAATGGCCGTGCCTTTGCGGACTGAAATGAATTAACCCGTTAAAATCCAGTCCGCAAATTTAGGTCCGTATTCCCAATGTTAGATATTACTGAGTAGCAAGTATGAGCAGTGCATATGCTTTCTCGAGAGATTTTTGGACCTATTGCAATAGTCACAGAGAATTCGTCGTAATTTACTTATAGAGAAGTGTTTTGAGAAATTACCCATAAAAATTTTAAATGTTTTGTGATATTTTACAAATTATTATTATTAGTATTACAGATAATAACAATAATAAAAATTAACAGCCAATTACACACATATAACGGTAACAAGAAAAAAAAGATAGGTGTATCTTATTTTTAAACTAAATTACATGCCAAAACAAGTAAGCGAAATAACTATAAAACTAAAATTTGAAAATTAGATACACAATTTCATTCAAACTAAAATGTTGTTTGATAAATTTGAATGAATTTTTTAATTTAAAATTATAAAAAGTATGAGATAAGAATTTTTTCAATTTGTATTAAACTAAAATATAAATATGGAGGGAATTTAATTAATCATTTTATTTCATGAAGTACATTTTTCATGAATTTTTTAAAACAAAAATACTACTACTATTGTATGTTCGTTTAATATATCATTTTTTCACATATAACTACCCCATTTTCATATTTTAATTAAAATTTTATATATCAATTTAATTTTTATTACTTATACACATAAAAATCATACAAAAAATAATGTGATCAATCAACGTCCAATATTATTATAATATTTGTTTAAAATATTTTGTGAAAAACTCATGTAACTATAGAGTTATTAAACGAACTGGTTCAATTTACAAAAAATGCGGATTGCCAAAATGAGAGTCCGAGTCCTAATATAAATGGTTCACGGACCTAATAGACCTGTTCATAGACCATTCTTTTTTTTTAATAAAAAAATTCATTTTAAATTTTCTTAATCACTTTTCAAAAATTATTTTAATTTTTAACTTAAAATAACAATTTTAAATCTAAAAGATTTTAAAATCATGTACTTACACTCATTTTCATGCTGAAAAACTTATATATAATAAAAAAACAAACTTAAAGATATAAAAAGTTTCATACTATAAATAATTTCATAACATATCAAATTCACACATAATCCATAAAATATAAAATTATATATGTATAAAAAAAAAGTGTATAAGTGAGTATACTATTATATTACTAAATAAGTAAATAAAAAAATGTAGACCCGCCTGCAAATGATTAGGTTCGATCCACAACCATGTGGATCAGACTCAAATAAGTCTATATTTTAGTATATCTCAATTTGAGAGATCCTAGTTTGCATTTTTTTGCAACTTGGTAGACCAATTTGCAAACTTTAGTCAATTTCAACGACTCTATGTAATTATATAAAACGATTAATTAAGAAGATGATAAGTATTAATTGCAATATTTTGTATAACTTGAATTTAATTCCAAAATTTTGAGAGTAAAATTTAACTATGTTAAAAAGTCATTTAGTTGATAAAAAGTTATATACAGGTATAATTTCATATGAAGTAATTGATGGGTGTGTTATTTGATTGATCACTAATTAACAAAATAAAAGAAGTTTACTTTCTATAAAATTCATTAATTCATAAAATGGAGAAAATCTACTTTTTTATAAATTGCAAAAAGTTACTTATCTTCGTATAGAGAACTTTAAACTTCTCATGAGAAGATCACTAACTGAAAGAAAGTTTACTTTCCATAAAATTTATTAATTGATAAAATGAAGAGAGTTTACTTTCTATAAAATGTAAGAAATTACTTATCTTCATACGAATAACTTCAAACTTCTCATGAGAAGTTTTACTTTTCATTGTCAATTAAACAATTTGACAAGGGAATACTTCCTAAAAGGTTCAATCTTTTGCATTAACTTATTTCTATATGAATCATATTACCCTACCCTAGGAAGGGAGCAACTCTGTGTTTTTTTTTTCCTTTGTGATTCTTATAAAATGAAATTTCATACAAGAAAGAAGTAAAATATAAAGACACTAAAGAGAAATAACATATAGAGAAGAAAGATATTTCTTATTCAATTGCTTCATAGAAACCTCTATTTATAGGCATACAATCATAA
>JANHAO010008947.1:0-18826 GCA_026873985.1 Saraca asoca | reverse complement strand
GTGGAGCTGAGAAGGTCAGAGCTCGTCTCCGGCGTGGATACCGGTAGAGGGAGGACGCGTGGACTCCTAAAGTGACCGGAGAAATAAAAGACTTCCGCTGTGCAAGGAGCAGGATGAAAGGTTAGTTTCATTCTCTCTTGTATTTCTTTATTTGGACCTCTACACAAAGGGAATCTGGGGAGAAGGGGTTCGGCCATTTGGGGTTTCTGTCTGAAAAATGTTTGAAATTTCCCCTACTTGGCTGGACCCGTTCTTACACTTAAATCCCCACAAGTGTGCATTTGGGGTGGCTTTGGGAAAGTTCCTTGGGTTCTTGGTCAACAACAAGGGAAATGAGGCGAATCTAGAGAAAATCAGGGCACTTATTAATATGAGATCCTTTACCGAAATCTTGGATGTACAGAGCCTTAATGGCCAAGTTGTAGCACTCAGCAGATTTATCTCTAAAGCAACAGACAAATGCATCCTGTTCTTTGATGTGTTAAAGAAGACGAAATAATTTGAGTGGACAGAATAGTGCAAGTTTGCTTTCCAGCAACTGAAGTAGTATATGGGCCGAGCTCCTCTTTTATCCAAACCAAAGGAAGGTGAAAAGCTCATCGTTTACCTAGGGATATCCCAACACTCTCTCAGTGCAGCATTGGTATGGGAAGAAGGAAGAACACAATTCCTAATTTACTATGTAAGCAAGAGGTTATCAGATGTTGAAACAAGGTACTCACTAATGGAGAAACTTGCCTATTGCCTCATGGTTGCATTGAGAAAGCTATGACCTTATTTTCAAGCACATACCATAGAGGTGCTCACGTAATTCCCACTAAGAAAATTTTACAAAAGATTAATACCTCGGGTTATCTCTTGAAGTGGGCAATTGAACTTGCCCAGTTTAACATCAAGTATAAGCCTAGGCTAGTAATCATAAGGTAAGCCTTAGCGAACTTCAGTGTGGAGTTCACGGGGCTTGTAGAGCAAGAAATAAAGGCTTCAGAGGCTTTATATTGGGAATTGTATGTTGACGAGTCAACAAGTGAACAGAAGGCCGGGGCAGGGGTGCTTCTAATTAGCCCTAAGGGTAGAGGTGAAAGAATTAGCCAAAATTTCCTCCTCAAAAATTGAGAAATTCATCTGGAATAACATTATTTCCAGGTTTGGGGTTTGTCAATAGATTGTAATTGACAATGGGACCTAATTCAGTAGCGAGCAGTTTATCAAATTTTGCAATGACCTCGAGATTATAAAGAGTTTCTTGGCAGTAGACCATCCTTAGGCCAATGGACAAGTCAAAGCAGTAAATAAGATCATGAAGTAGATCTTGAAGACAAAATTGAAGGCCAGAAAGGGAGAATGGGTAGACGAGTTATTGGAAGTACTCTGGGCTTACAGAACCACAACTTGTAGCACTTCGGGAGAGTCCTCTTTTTCAATGGTCTACAGATTTGAAGCCATGATACCAATAGAATTTAAATTAACTTCATACTAAAGGGCTACTTTCAATCTAGAGGATAATAACCAACTGTTCACTGTGAATCTTGACCTCATCAAAGAAACAATGGATATAGCTCGCCTCAGGATTGCGATGATATCAACAATGGGTCATAAGGCATTATAATCGAAAGGTCTGACTTGTGCTGTGCCTCATTTTACCGAGAGCTTGCAAGGGCAGTGATGGGACACTAGATTCAAACTGGGAGGGCCCATACATAATGAAGGAGAATTTGGGAAATGGAGTTTATCACTTAACGAATGTAAATGGGGCTGAAGTTCCTCGAGCCTGGAATGCTGAACATCTTTGGCCGTATTATCAATAAATGCAAGCTCGACTCTATAATCATGTATCATTATTTAAATCTCTATAAAGAGGCTTGAAGTTATCTGCTTCAATCCTATGTTTGTTGTAAATCCTCCAATAAATGTTACTCATGAAACAAGCTAATCTTAGAATAATCCGACCAGTACTCAGTTAAACCACATTCGAGTTATTAGCCCGACCAGCTATCTTGAAAGGCTAGAGAAAATCATGGTTTGCCAGCAAAGATCCATCCATGTTAACAATGTGTGATCCATGTTAACAATATGCAATCTACTGAGATCCATCCATGTTAACAATGTGTAGTCTGTTAAGATCTATCTATGAGATACATCCATGTTAACAATATGTGGTATGCTGAGATCCATCCATATTAACAATGTGTGATCTATAGAGGTTTATCCATGTTAATAATGTGTGATCTACAAAGGCCTATCCATGTTAACAATGTGCGATCTACAAAGATCCATCCATGTTAACAACATGCGATCTACCGGGCATTCAACTTGATATAGTCCATGGCTGGCTTATTAAGCATTCAGGCTATTAGCTTGACCAGCCATCTTGGGAGTTACAAGGGCCGCCACCTACTAATCTAGCATTTAGGCATAAAGCCACGGTTTGCTAACAAAGTATTTGAGTATTTAACTTGGCAAAAGCTTGGAAGGTTTATCAACCAGAATGAACAACAAAGTTAAATAGATTCATTTCAGAGTAAATAGGTCAAACGGGTTCATCAAAAAATAATTACTTTTATTACAAATGATCTATCTAGTCAAGGGTACATTCAAGATCTAGTCAAGAGTACACACAAAATGTTCAAAGATAAAAACCTAAAGTTAGTGGCATAATCTATGGAGAAGTTAGGGCCTTGGATAAGTCCTAAGGAGTCGGGGAGTTGGCAAAAGGCACGAGCAAGTCTTCTAGCACTTGTTCCTCAGATCCTGCTGTAGCTCTTCCCTTCACCTGCTAGCTGCCCTCGACCTGAGTATCGCCCTAAGTAGGAGAACCCCTATTGTTGGTTTCTGCACCTGGAGTTGAAGCTGCCCTTGCATCCTCCATGAAATGCTGGATAATTGCTTGAATATCCCCACCAAAAAAGGTGAAGTCCATATCCAGGTGCTTCTTCCACAAAGTGAACAAAAAATTATCGATGGTATGGAGACTGCAGCATCTTTAGCCCATGAGATCATGGTAGTAGTCTCCCCCTACTTGGGTGACCTCCTCCTTAGCTCGAATGGCCCTATCCCTAACTGCTTCCTCCTTCTTTTTAGAAACCTTAGCCTGTCTCATTGCTGCGTCTAGTTCATCCTTTAATTGCCTCAGCTCGTCAGTAGTTCTATCGAGCTTTGAGATAAGGCTGGACATCTCATGAGACAAAGCATCCTCGACCTCATTCCTGGCTATCTCGACATTTTGTAGCTGGGTCTCATAATGTTGAAATTTTTTCCTCAGCTCTAATGCCTCCACAGTTGAAGTAGCTAGGTCACATTTGAGCTTACTCTACTCCCTATCCCAGAATAAGACCTCATCCCTTAATTTAATTGCCTCCAATGTGCCCTGAAAGGACCAAAATGGTTAAAATTACCCACCTAAGAGGTGAAAAGTTAAAGGGAAAGAATTATACTTACTAGCATACAGTGGTGAACCATCATGCCTATCAAGTCATCTCCATGCACGTCTTTAGATTCCAATGATTTTGTATGGGTCCCCAAGACCCGACCTATATGCTTGTGAAGGAAATCATAATATTCCCTTGTCTTAAGACCCGGACCATCGGGACCTTCTTTTAGCACGTCCTTGGACTCCTGTTGTTCTAGAGTAGCGTCCACCTCTTTCACTTTGTCAACTCTTTGTTTTTTTAGTAGAAAGCTTGTCTAGAGACTCTTCCCCATGACTAAGAGACCTCGCTAGCTCTCTTGTGGCCTCAACCACTGCCAATTGCAAAACAGGGACCAATATCCACGAAGTGTCCATTATGATTGTCAAAAAGGAAGGATCACTAGCATGAACAAAAGTTGGAGTGGTGATAGGCCTTGACCTGGCAAAGGTAAGGGCTAGGGCTTTGAGAAGATTAAGTTTTGCCATATTTTCTTGCTCCTCGAAGTCTGCTAGAATGATTTCTCTAACTCTATGAGCTCCAATATCTTTTGCACTGTCAAGAAGCTCGACATTGAGGGTAGGAGAGAGCCTATGTGACCTCAGGAGCTCCTTATCGAACTTTAAGTTGTTCTAAAGATTCTCAAGGGCAACAAAGCGATTGAGCACCTCAGCTTTCTCCGCCTTTAGCGCTGGCTTCTTCTTTTCAGCTCTGTCTGCAAGATACAATAGGGGATCAGATTTAAAACAAAGTAAAATGAATACCGAAGCTAGCTTGCCTCCCCTCAGCTCATTTACCAGGACTCAAAACAAATGCAAAGTTTTAGAGATGACATAAGGAAGGGCAGGCTACGTAAAACCAATGGGTCTTATAGTTTCCTACGTTGGACTTTCCCTTGGTATCCCTTTGAGGCAAAATTTTCTTATAATCAGATGGGTGGGCTGAGAGGTAATAAATTTCAGCTCGCAATCCGGCACTCTTAATACTATAAAGATTACAGAGGACCCTAACCAAAGGAGGTGGGAGGCCATTCCTAAGGTAGAGAAGCATGAGGGAAGTTAGTTGAGAGTATGAATTTGGGGTCAGTTGGAAGGGAGAAAGCTTTAGCTTGTTCAAAAAGTCAATTATATAAGGGTGGACCGAGAATTTGAGCCTAGTGTCAAGGTGCTGGGTACTAATTGCTATAAACTCTGCGGGAGGAAAGGCAGTATGGTCATTAGAAGAAGGTGCTATGATACGATAGCCCCTTGGAAGATGATATATACGAGCTATTCCTTTGAGGTTGCTAAACTTAATGATTGAAGGGTCATGTGCAAAAGGTGAATGGTCCAAAAACCCTTGCATATCAACAGCTCAAGGATTCCCATTAGGGCTAGAGCAAGCTGTGAACACCTCCGTGACCTCACCACTTTGAGAGGTTCCTTCCTCTATGACATGAAACTGCTTTCCACTCTCTTCGAAGGATTCAGTATCTTCACCACTTCCTACTTGGTGACCGTGACGTCGATGAAATGGAGACATCTACACAAAAGAAAGAAAAATGATCAGGTCGCTAAAGGTAGACCATCCATAAAGTTTAGAAATCTATTCTAACAAAGGTCTCCCTACGCAGCAAGTCATACACACCTCTAATCATCAAGTTTTAAGACCCAGATTCCATAAGACATGGGAGGCTCGACCATTGGGCCGCTAAAGCCTAGAAAACTGATCAAAGGCTCGAAACAACAATCAGAAACCCTAGAACATACTGAAAAATCGACCAGATGAATTGAACATGACAAAAGAAAATGCACAAGCGAGCAGGTTCAACCGACATTCCAGATTCTTTTCAACAATAAGCAAATATACCTTACACAGATTATAGAACAAAGACACCTAAAAACTGAAAATTAAAGAGAGAAAACTCACTGTGTTAACCAAAGAAGAAGGTCTAAAGCATGCGTGAAGTTGTTTCTCAGTGATTTGAACTTAAACCACGAGCCTAGTGAGTTGGAATAGTGTTGACGGTAATGAACGATAATGAATGGTTACAGGTTAGATGGAGAGAATGAGAAAGAAGAGTCTGGAAGCTTTAGATTTCAAATGATGAATGAAAAGGGGAAAAGGGTTTTTCCTCAGTTTATATCATGCACAATCTTACCATTAGATCTCGGAACTAATCAACTACCCACAATCTGATGGCTCGGCAAATGTGAGCAGTAAGTTGCCACCAGCCTAGCAAAAACATTCATCAGAGGCAGAAACAATCATATAGGCTAGTGGCAGAAACCCAAAAGTCATAGGTAAAATGAACAAAAGCATGTCGAATGACCTATAAGATCATAGGTTGCAAGCAACAAACTATAGCTCTTAGCCTGCTCTAGTTGGGCACATTTGTGCGACCTATTTGAGCACTCAGTCTCGTGCTAGTTGAGGCGCATCTGTGCGACCTACCTGGGCACTTAATCTCGTGCTAGCTGAGGTGCATTTGTGCTACCTACCTGGGCACTCAGTCTTATGCTAGCTAAGGTGTATCTGTGTGACCTACCTGGGTACTCAATCTCGCGCTAGTTGAGGCGCTCAGGCATTCCGATGCTCAAATTTTATTGTCAACTGAGAAGCGTTAATTTGACTGATTAGTTATTCAACTTAATTTTTTAACTATGATTTGTAGGAATTTGTGTCACCCTACATACTATCTTTTGAGATATACAAAACATCCAACATGATGCACTCAGAAAGCAGAGAAATATGAAAAGTTCATTTATTACAAAACCTCTTTCAATAAGGTGAATTTACATAAAGATTCAAGAGTACAAATCAAAGCAAGTCTACAACTAACATATCCTAAGAGGAAAAGTTGAATTCCAACAAGTTGGAGGATCAACGAGCAAGCCAAGCTATTTCAGCTCTTCCTTGTCCTTCTCCCAAGCTAAAAGCTTCTTCCCTAACTTGAGTGCCCCCAAGGTACTTTGAGACACCAAACGTTACTGTGCAAAGAGGTACAAGAAAAAAGGAGAAAAAGCTGAATGCATCAGCATCAACATGAGGAGGTTATGAAAAAATTCCTAGAATCCTCAGAGAGGAATTGTTTGTGGGAACCTCATGCAGTAGGTCATACATGCCTTAAAGCATCATGCAACAGGTCATACACGCCCTAAGGCACTTCATTGAAAACCAGGTCTTCAAAGACATGGGTGGGCTCAACCAATGAAACCATCAAATCTTTAAACCTTGAGGAACAAGGAGAGAAGTCTTTTCACACCTTATATAGACTAGTCTGGCTTCATCAACGAATCCAGAGACTATTCCGCTGTTCTTGATCAAATGGTCCAGCAAAAAGCAAGGTTGCCACGCCAACAGCTATAAAACAAGCGCATTAAATGCATGGCCTAGTGCACATAAAGCTATAAGATAGAAGTCTGAAATGATGACACTGCAGACTGTAAGTAAAGACTTTGACAACACTGCAGACTGTAAGTGAAGACTTTGCCAGCAAACTACAACTCCTAGTCTGCAAAATGAACTGAGAGCTGAGGGGCTAATGTTATGGATATTTTTAGATCTATGTAAATGGGCTGGCAAAAGCTCAATAGACGAGTCAAATCAGACCCAATTTAAGCTAGTTCGAGGTCGTTGAACAGAGACACCAGGTCACCCAGCGCAAGCTCAGATCACTAAACGAGTAGTCTCATACATGGGTACGGAATGCCAAAGTCTAGTCAACAGCCAGAGGCACGTACTTCCAACTGATAGATCAACCCCCAAAAATTGATAGTGAGTTGCCTAGCATTTATTGCTCAATGCGGCAGAAAAAATAAATTTACAATTTATCAAATTACATTTGTAACCCCCTACTTCTATAACAAGGGAGAAAAATCATTGTAAAGAGGGAGAAAAATATTTGCAGAAACTCTGCCAAAATATAGTGAGAGATATATGTACTGTTGCTCTACAAAATAATACAGAGGTAAAACCACACAATAATAAATATAATTATCGTGGATATAGGGGTTATACTGACTTTAGCTAAACCACGTTAAAAACCCTAGTGTTCATCCTATTTTTCCTTTTCTCGTTCTTTTATTGCATTTTTCATACGTCATTCTATAGTTTAGATTTTAGAATTTTTGATTGACTGATTATCAAAATTAACTGTCAATAACTACCACCATCTATCACCTATAATCGCTGACTATCACTCACAACTATTTTTCACTATAAGTTATCGTTTACCACTATTGATCACTATTTATCATTACTTACTATCGTTAACCATCATCCATTACTTTTTATAGTCGTTGACCATCATCTATTATCGCCTATTACTTTTAACCATCCATCACTACCTTTATTATTCACTACTATCACCTATCACTGTTGACTATTGCTTACCTCTGTATATTATTATCATCATTAATCATTATTCATTATTATTGATCACCATTCAACTAATTCGTAAAGAAAGGGAATAATAGTTAATATGATTTTATTTACAAATAAATCAAAAAGTAACCATTATCATTATCTTTATATCTCTTTATTTGATTGCATATCCTTATTTTTTTTATTCCGGATATTTGATTTCATTCCCTATTGAAGCATACACAGCCTTAGCTGTTTAATCTCTCATTCAGGGATTAAACAAGTGGCTTCTAATCAATAGGCATTTATGTAGATGCAACCAATCCGTTAAGAAACGACGAGGAGCATCGTTAGCGCCCACTCGTCTGTTCTGTTAACAGTTGGCCAGTTGTCAACAAGAGGAATCACAACACGCTCCATTATTTTATTTTAATTCTCGTTGGAAACTCACTCTTTCACCCAAATTCATTTGTTTCTCTTTCTCCGTCCGCCATGGAGACTCTGAACCTCCATTCAGTACTTCTCATGCTTTTGTTATCGGTAATTTCATGCTAGATTTTCTCTCTCTTCGCTTTATAGGATGACTCTGGGACATGGATCCCAGCTATGAATACTTCATCCATTAGCTGATACAGTGGTATTTATTCACGCGATTAGATTTTCCTTGTGATTTTTAGGGTTTACTCTGCTGATCTTTAAGATCTATCATTTTGGGAAATTATGCATATAATGAACTTAAACTTCAATATCTTATGTTTTGTCCTTTATTCTCACCTGAACTAGAAAATTAAAGAATCTCTACTGCTTGCTTCATGGATTACAGTATTTGAATCATAATTCTTCTTGAAATACTCTCCTTTTCTACAACTGATGACCCGATATTTTTGGTTTCACTTTTTCAACTAATTGGG
The DNA here is from genome assembly GCA_026873985.1 of Saraca asoca. Taxonomy (NCBI): domain Eukaryota; kingdom Viridiplantae; phylum Streptophyta; class Magnoliopsida; order Fabales; family Fabaceae; genus Saraca; species Saraca asoca. The sequence goes on along the minus strand of JANHAO010008947.1, from coordinate 10,164 downwards.
CAGATTATGTTTGGTGTTGCCGCTGTGCAAGCAAATTTATCAGACATTTCAACCAAGTAACGCTACCTGTCAATAATTTCTTGCCACACTATTTGTTGTCTTTTCTGTTTTAGATGCGCCTAATTATTTATTTTACTTTCGTTGAATTTACTCCATCCCCCAAGACAGAAAACATTACAATTTGAGATATTTTCATCAACCTTTTTTTTTTTTTTTTTCGCACAGTCGAAGAGATAGCAGAGGACCTCGAACCTTGTATGACTGTGAACAATGTCGTCGCACACAGGTTTTAATTCCAAGTTTGGTTCCATTTCTTCCTTATCATATCTTCCTGCTTTCTAGTTATTTCATGCTTCTCTATGACACTTTCTCACCAACCAAATAGATCTAAGAAGTATGTATTTTGGTTTAACTGTAAACTGCTGTAGTTTCACCTCGTGTTGTAAACAAATTCACGATATGCAGCGCTCATATTCTTTCAATTTTCAGAGAACATAAAGAAGTGATGCAAATAGATATGATGTCATTGCATTTTTTTCTTTTTGTTTATGCTGATTTTGTCTTCAGATATAGTCTTGTGTGTATGTAATGTATCAATTGTTTTACCCTCATTTTAATATGTCTCATCTTCTGCCCCTTACACTTCTTTGACCACATGGCTGTTGCTGTGGAGCAGGAACAAGATATTTCTGCTACAAGAGGCAGCAATTATCCAGATGAAAAGGTATTATCAGACATCATTGTGTTCACATTAGCCAGCAGCATTGCTTATAGGATAATGATTTTTATACAGGACATTGACATAATTGCAACATACAGCGATACTTCTGGCAATGTTCGACTAGCTAGGGTGAAAATGAGGGACTTATCCGATTCCTGGGTCTGGGAGAACCCTATTCATGGAAACCATGAGCAGCAAAAGAGCTCCCAGGTACCTCAGTTTGACTTCATTTTTTTTTCAGTCCATATCATTGCTTGATAATGGAAGAATATATACCTAGCAGAAGTGGTAAATAGAAGCATATATCTAATGTCTAACCTTATTATTCTGCTCTCCTAATTCAGGTGCATGACATCATAATTATCTGCCTTTTCCAGGCTATAACAAATTACTTGCTTGTTTCATAATCTGATGCACTTTCAGGTATTGGTGGAATCACTTCAGACCAGTTCACGACTTGAAGAGAATCCTGAGAAGTCCATGGATGATCATAGTTTTAGAGAAAGTGGAATTAGTATTGCCCGAACATCATCAATGAGTCCAGTAAAGATCAAGCGTCGGGTAATTATAAAAATTATATTCATTGCTACTCAACTGTGAAAAATAAATTAACGAAAAAAGAAAGAAAGAAAGAAAGAAAGAAAGAAAGAGTGAGAGTTTGCATTCCATTCTATGTTGTTGCTGTTGATCTGGGCTCTTCTTAATAGTTTCTAATTCCTTAGATAATGCGGCAAGAAAGAAGGAAAGCTCGTGCTGCTGAGCTTATTCAGCAAGACAAGGAAACTGACAACCACATTGTAGCAGCAGCGATTGAGCGCTCTGAGGGCTTTGACACCACCATCAAGGGAAAGTATAGTATTTGGAGGAGAGAATATGAAAACCCAAATTCTGATTCAACTCTGAAACTTATGCGAGATCAAATAATAATGGCCAAAGCGTATACCAACATTGCAAAGTCTAAGAATAAATCTGTTCTTTATGATGCTCTTGTAAAGTACTCCAGAGAAAGTCAACGTGCTATTGGAGAAGCAAGTTCTGATGCCGAGCTTCACTCTAGGTATATGTTGTCCTTCATTTTGTTACTTGGTCATAATATATTGTTGTAGATATTGTTTTCGAAGTTTCTCCTTATCACTTTTTGTAGTGCCCTTGATAAAGCAAAAGCTATGGGTCATGTTCTTTCAATGGCAAAGGACCAACTCTATGACTGCCATTTAGTGGCAAGGAAGTTAAGGGTAATGCTTCAGTCAACTGAAGAGAATGTAAATGTACAGAAGAAAAGGAGTGCATTCCTGATTCAGCTAGCTGCGAAAACAGTGCCTAGACCTTTGCATTGCCTTCCTCTTCAACTTGCAGCAGATTATTATCTGCAGGGTTATCATAAGAAAAACACTCTTGACCTAGAAAAGATTGAAGATCCATCTCTTTACCACTATGCCATCTTTTCAGATAATGTACTAGCTACATCTGTGGTTGTTAATTCTACTGTGCAGAATGCGAAGGAACCAGAGAAGCATGTATTCCACATAGTAACTGATAAATTGAATTATGCAGCAATGAGGATGTGGTTTCTCATCAATCCTCCCGCCAAAGCAACTGTAGAAGTTCAGAATATTGATGATTTTAAGTGGCTGAATTCCTCATATTGTTCTGTTCTTCGTCAACTTGAATCTGCAAGAATTAAGGAATATTACTTCAAAGCTAATCATCCTTCCTCCCTCTCTATTGGGTCTGACAATCTAAAATATAGAAATCCTAAATATTTGTCGATGCTGAATCATCTGAGATTCTACCTTCCTGAAGTTTATCCAAAACTAGACAAAATTTTATTCTTGGATGATGACATTGTAGTGCAGAAGGATTTGACGCCTCTTTGGTCCATTGATCTGAAAGGGATGGTGAATGGTGCAGTGGAGACATGCAAGGAGAGCTTTCATAGGTTTGATAAATACCTCAACTTTAGTAATCCACTGATTTCCAATAATTTTAGTCCAAATGCTTGTGGCTGGGCATTTGGCATGAATATTTTTGACTTAAAAGAGTGGAAGAAACGAAACATCACCGGAATATATCATCGATGGCAGGATATGGTAATTATCACTAATCTTATTCCTTGGTTTATGAAATTATTATCCATTGACATCTTACTACGTTCAACTTCGTTTTTTCACATGAATATCATTTTATGAAATCAGTCGCCCCCACAATTGGTTTCTTGAAAATTTTAATGCCTACAGCGTGCCCACAGTGAATTCTATTTACAAGTTGATTCTAATTACCTGAAAGCTTCTTGGCATTTTCTGTGGTTTGTCGATTGTAGTTTCTTCTTACCTGTTATAAAATTGAAGAGTTTTCATTTTGGCAGAATGAGGATAGAACCCTTTGGAAGCTTGGCACCTTGCCCCCGGGACTAATCACCTTTTACAATCTCACCTATCCATTGGATAGAGGCTGGCATGTTTTGGGGCTTGGTTATGACCCAGCTTTGAATCTGACAGAGATAGATAACGCTGCTGTCATCCACTACAATGGAAATTACAAGCCATGGTTGAATCTTGCTGTTTCCAAGTATAAACCGTATTGGTCCAGATATCTTATATTTGATAATCCGTATCTTCGACTTTGCAACATTAGTGAATAATAATTTCGTATCCGTCTTGTTTCATCTCACTCAGAGATGTGCTAACATGAGTCAGCGTGTAATATTTGTTCCTTAAATAGAAATTCAAATGCATTCTTACGGAAAGAAAAGTTGATATTGTTTAATCTCATGCATTTCTCATGCGAAAATCACATTCGGCAAGACATTTGAAGAGAAAGTTAATAGGGTGAGGACTCATTATTGCAAAATTTGATATGAACACATCTCAGATTTTTATAAACCACCTGAGAAACAGGACACTTTAATTGTATTGCAAAATTCGAATGGTAGGAGGACAAAAGTAAAATTATATCATGAATATAATTAATAATTATATTCTATAATGTAATTAAAATAAGTGAAATACTTTACTTGGAGATTTTGAAAATTTTCTGAAATTTTAATATAAAAAATATTTGTAATAATTTTTTCACAAAAAAGTTGCAAGTTTATATGAATTTTACATATAATATATGAAAGGTTACAATTTTATTAATAACAAATATATAAAATATGGGTGATTGTAGGGTACTTAGACTAAAAGCTTCAGCACCAATTAGTACCTTGAAGGCAATCGAAGCCGTTGAATGGTGGGACATCTAATTTGGCCTATTTATCCAAAGTAACCGGTGAACCATTGATGTGGGCAGCACAATATTGGGTAGTATAAAAAATGCCCATTTCTAAGCAACTTAAATTTGCATTATCAAAAGAATAGTTGTTTTTGGCATTTCTTAACAGTTAACGTGTATTCTTATTATCGTTACTGATGTTGTAGCTAACGTTGTTGAAGTACTTGACAACAACAATTTAGGCAAACACCTCCACATTTACCAGCTCCCCAAGTTAGTGAGTTCAATGGCTAGGTTTCTTTTACCACCGCATCAAAGAGATTTGGTAAACCCTTTTCGTCTCTGAGCGATTATTGAAGTTATGCTCAAAGACCTTGTTATCTCGGAATTGATATACATTGAAAAAATAATTAAGAAGATCGTTGTCTCCCCTTTTAGGATGAAATTTTTTATTGACAAAATTTTGTTTGCTTTATCTATTCTTGTAGTGAACTATTTGCTTCCTTGTTTTTGAATATGTTGATTATAGTCATCATGTAGCAAGTTCGTTGAGAACTTTTGCTGCTATTTTAAAATTTTTTTTCATGGTTTTGATGAATTTTTATTCCGTTTCTTAGGTGTTATGGGCATTTTCGAATCAGGCAGAATGGACCTGCAGAAGCCCAAAGAATCAGGTCTGGAGGCACGAACAGATGGCCCAACCCAGCGAGGTTGCTGAAACCAGGCAGCAGGCTGCACATCGCACAGTACGAGCTCGCAGCTTCCAAACCAAACAAGGCTATAACGAGCTCCTCTTGGCATGATTGAGAACAGCTAATGTCTGACAGATAGTATGAATACTTTACCAGCTTGCAAATCAGTCTCCAAAGTCTGACAATGATTTGCCCCGCATTCATTGCTTGATGTCTAGCATTTAATGCTTAGTACATAAGTAATCATAGTTTTACAATGATAAATTACAACTTGTAATCTTCCTGGCTTCTATAAATAAGGAGGGAGAGCCATTGTGTAGATGTAGTGAAAGATATGCAGAAACTCTGCCAAAATAGTCATAGATGTATGTAATATTGCTCTGTGTAACAAAACAACCGCTCAAAGCCAATACAACCACCGTGGACGTAGGGGTTATCTTGACTTTAGCCGAACAACGATAAAACTCTCTGTGTTTTCTCTGCTCTTCCTCTGAATCTCTCTTAACCTTTTTGCCCCCCTTTCACTCTTAATAGCAGTCTGGTCTTCAGAATCCCTCGTTGACCGATTACCAAAATCGACAGTCAACATTTTGACATGCTCGGTGGGACCAGACTGCTTCTTTATTTACTCACCTAGCGATCATCATGGCAAGAGGAAGAGTAATTAGGAGTTCAAATGTCTCTACTAACCAACCAGGCAACCGCGAAGGGCAACAATGGAATACGCTCGAAAATGAAAACCTAGTCTTGGCAAGTACTTCCTTCGTCCTTCTAGAGGCTGATGGTGTGCAGGCTTTACATCAACACTAGGAAGCACTCGAGAGTACGGTCAAGAGGCTTGCTAATGCAATTGAAGCATTGGCTCAAGCACACACTTAGAGAGCACAAAAATAAGGCGAAGCAGCCTCGATTGCGGAAGCGGCCTAGCAGCCATAGGGAGAAATATCGGTTCGAAGGGAAAGACCAGCTGAAGAAGGAGCCTAGCGAGCAGATTCAGACTGTTCTCCAGCTCGCAACCTAAAATGGAGGGACCACGAGCTCACAAGTGCAAGGGAAACCAGTGACCTAAGAACTCGCACCATACTGAAGGCTCGAAAGTGGACCATGATAGTGGCAAAAATCAACGATATGAAGTTCAAGATCAAATGATCAAAGAGCTCATGCAAAAGGTGCAAAAGTTGGAGAAATGTTCCTTGACCCATGACTGGTCAAGTCGTTATAAGGAAAGGACCCCGTTCTCCAAGGAAATTGAGATAGAACCTCTCCCCCATCAATTCAAGGTTCCAGCCATCTAACCATATAATGGAAGAAGCGACCTGCACAATCATCTGGATGCTTTCAATATCCAGATGGACCTCCACACTAGCAATCCCCTGGTTAAGTGTTGAGTCTTTCCCGTTACTCTCGGAGATGTGCCACTAGCGTGGTTCAAGGGTCTCCTAGCTCGCAGCATCAGTAGCTGGGAGGAATGCTAGAATAAATTTATTGACCAATACAGAGCCCTTAAGAAGCAGCTCGCATCATCTTGTCACATGGCCATGCCAAGAAAAGGATGAATTGTTGAAGGATTACATCATGAGATTTTGGTGTAAGGTCAGTAATGTGGAGAGTCCCTCCGATGATAACATTCTAACAATGATCTCAACGGGACTCTGTAGAGACGGGAAACTATATGAGAGCATATACAAGTCCCCAGTGAAAAGTTTGGGGGAATTCTATGAACAGGCCGCTAAAGAGGTCTGTGGGAGGAAACCTTTGGCTCGAAAAAGTCTGGACAGAAGGGTGAGCCTGATAGCTCAGTTCCTGGCTAGGACGAGAGAAGAAACAACCATGGTAAGAGCAGGATGGGCTAGACCAATGACGCGGGTACCCGACCTGCTAAGAAGGCTAGGGCAGAGCGACCTGAACCCTGAGATCGCCATGACAATTATAATATCCTGTCCAATACTGTGGAGAGGATATACATGATTGAAAAACGCAAGGAGCATTTTGGGCGACTGAGACCCCTAGTGACCACTTCAATGCAAAAGGACGTCAACAGGTTTTGTGCCTACCACAGTGACATTGGGCACACTACCTCCGAATACAGGTTACTTAAAGATGTGATCGAAGATCTTATTAAAAGAGGTCGATTGAAAGATTATGTGATATAACTTGCAAGACAACGACTTCAACACCAAACAATGTAGCCCTCCCAGAATGCTGAACAAGAGTAGACGGTAGTGGTTAGAACTATTTTTATGATCCATGGGGGGCCGCACATCACAGGAACCTCGCGTGGCTCATGTGAACGATATATACGAAATGTGAGCTATGTCTTGTCTGCAGGGTGTGAGTTTGACAACCTGCCAAGAAAGCCAAGGCCACCTCGGAATGCATCACCTTCGTGAATGACAACGCACGGGGGATCCATTGCCCTCAGCATGATGCCTTCGTCATTAGAGCCAAGGTCGGCAACGTCGAAATGCAAGGATCATGTTGGATACTGGTAGCTCAGTCAATGTCATGTATAGAAGATGCTTCAAACAGATGGGATTGAGCCAAGATAATCTTAAACCTTCACCTGAACCTCTTTTTGGCTTTACTGGCTATGTGGTATTACTCGAGGGGCAAGTCAAACTCCTCATCACTCTGGGGGATAAAGATCGTCAGTCCATAGTTCTAGCTAACTTCCTGGTCGTGGACTATCCTTCGGCCTATAACATAGTATTGGGGCGGCCAGTGATAAATGATCTAGATTTGGTCATGTTGACTAGGATACTGACGGTGCGATTCCTAACCTTGAATTTGAGCAATACATAGCCTGACAGTGTTATGAGGATACTGTCAAGCTCGGGAAGAAGGGCAAGAGAGTTGACATAGTTTCCAATGAAGAGCCTCGAGCTCCGAGCTTGACCAAAATCAATCACGACCTCAACCCATGTGACCTAGAGGTAGATAGGGAGACCAGGCCAATTGAAGAGCTCAAAGAGATCAAGAGTGGTGAGGCAGATGATAGGAAGTGCCTCAAGCTAGGGAAGAACCTACCCCCTAGCTAACTTCCTCGAAGCAAACTTGGATGTCTTTGCTTGGAACCATAAGGATATGGTGGGAATTGACCCCAATATTATGTCACACAAGCTGAATATAGATCCCCGCCACCAGCTGGTTCATCAGAAAAGAAGGCTACTCACTACTAAGCACTTTAATGCCCTCAAGGAGGAGGTAGACAAACTATTGGCAAACAAATTCATCTGGGAGGCTCATTACCCAGTATGGGTAGCTAACCCTGTCTTAGTAAAAAAGAAGAATGGAAAATAGAGAACATGTATTGTATACTAAAATTGGCCTTGCGGGGACGAGTCCCTAAGGAAATGAAGACAAGTCCTCATGCTTCAGCAAGAAGCTTTCGGGGAGCTTCAGTCAAACTAACAGATAATAGCAACGACAAAGTAATTACAAGTGCCAAGCCCAACATCGCTTGACACAATACAACGACGCTGTGAAGTACGGTCCAAAGAGCCATATCCCAGCGACAATGCGACCCAGCGATAAGAGCCCAAGGGTCGACTCGGCATAATAGTTGATCGCTCTGCTTACACTCACTTCCTCGCTACGACGACCCTCATGGTGCCCTCAAGGCAAGGAACTCTCACTTGATACAGCAGAATATCTTGCCTGACAAGGTAACAACTACAAGCCTACATGTCGGCCTGAGAAGCCTACTTCCACAGCTTACAGTCGGAATGTGGTCTTTTCATTGTCTTTTCTCATTTATTTGATATAACACAACTGTAGGTAGCAATTAATGCATGTAACCACTCCTTCCTCTATAAATAGGATTGCATTGCTAGCAAGAGGGAGGGGGTAGAGACAATCTTGTAAGCAGAATCTCTGCAAATTATCCAATATCAATAAAATCTCCGCCGTGGACGTAGGGTCCGGTACCGCTCAGATTTAGCCAAACCACGTTAAAAACTATCACGCCTCATTCTCCTAGCCCTTCTTTCACAACACTTCAAAAGTGGCATTGATTCTCAAAACTCACATCTGATTGACTGAAGTTCTGGTCCTCCATACGAATTGAATTTTACTGTTAACATTTTGGTGCCGTCTGTGGGGATCATCCACTCTTTGAAGTCTCCACTGCTATTCAATAATGGCCCGAGGGAGAACAACTTGGAGTTCTACGGCTCTAGCATCTCAACACACTGTCATGCCTGAGATGCAAGAGGTGCAGATGCCTGATCAATCTCCATCGGCCCTAGAAAATACAGTCAAAAAATTGGCTGAGACTGTTAAGGCACTTGCCCAGGTGCAAGCACAAAATGCCCAAAGACAAGAAGAAGTTATGGAACAACTCCAACAGCTTCGAGAAGAAGCTCAGAGAGCAACCCGCGACGATCGTGATAGCCAGCGACTGGGGGGCTCGCAACATGCGGAAAGCTCTACCCCCTAGCATGAGAGCCAGCATTCGGCAATGGACGAGGTTCTCCAAAGTCTGAAATTACTTGAAGAGCACCCGTAGCCTCAGAATAATCAGACAAGATATGAGGAAACCGTACCATTTTCTATGGAGATCAAAAAGCAGCCTCTCTCGTAGAAACTCAAGGTGCCCGCCATCCCGCTATACGAGGGGAATAGTGACCCAAACGACCATCTGGATGCATTGAACACACAAATGGACCTCCAGATGATCGAACCCTTGATGAAGTGCCGTGTCTTTTCTGCCACATTAGGGGCGGCACCTCACATTGGCTGAGATGCCTCCCCACGTGCAGTATTGGCAACTGGGAGGATTGTTAGAAGAAATTCATTGACCAATATCGAGCGTTAAAGAGACAACTCGTGCCTCCCTGCCACCTTGCGATGATTTTCCAACGCAGGGACGAGCCGCTCAAAGACTACATAGCTCGATTTAGACACGAGGCCAACTCTGTGGAAAACCCTTCGGAGGAAAGCATTTTTACAGCCATCTTAGCGAGACTTCGTAAAGACAGCAAACTATACAGAAGCCTCTACAAGTCCCCCACTTGAGATCTCGCTGAATTCTATGATCAGGCGACCAAAAAAATAAGGTGGGAAGAAACCTTCGGAACTAAGGAACCCAAGTGCAAAGTGGGTCAAAGTAGTCCCGCCGCGAGCAAAAAGAGGAGCGACGAGAATCATGGCGACCCCACTCCTCATCTCGTAAAAAAGTAAAACCTCAGCGGCCCAGAGACCGCTTCGAGAGCTATAGCATCTTGACAGACACACAGGACAAAATCTTCGCCGTAGAAAGGCATAACAAGGACTTCGAAAAACCTTGGTCAATGAGGATACCTGCCAAGTCCAGGGATCAGAACAGATTTTGTGTGTATCACCACGAGGTTGGGCACACCACCTCAGAGTGCCATGTGCTAAAAAATGCCATCAAACGCCTCATCAGAAAGGGCCACTTATAGGATTATGTAGTGGAGCCCTCTGAGCAGCGCGCTCAACAGGCCCAGCGAGTAGTCACCCAGGAGCCTGAGCCCTCCATCAGAACCATATTTTGATCCTTTGCTAATTTGTACCGAT
>JANHAO010008946.1:0-18843 GCA_026873985.1 Saraca asoca | reverse complement strand
AATCTAATGTAAGATATATATATATATATATCTATTGTACAATGTATTTAATATAATTAATATCACTAAGGATCTAGTGGTAATTTCTGGGCAACCCGCAAGTGCATCTGTGTAATATCTGTTCTGTAGGAGTAATAAGGGGGTGATCTGATCTGAACTGGTGTAATACGGTTGGATATGGAGATCTGTCTTAGTTCCTTGACTGGATTCCTTTGGATTCGGAACCATTGGTATTCACAAGAAACCCTCAGGTGCACTTGTGACCACTCGGTGTCTGTTGGAGCAATAAGGGGGAGGGTGGAATAAAATGAAATATCTGTATGGCCTTGTGGATGGAAAAGGAGGAAAATCTGATTGATTTTGGTTACTTCTGGAATTATCTGGATCTGATTAACATTCTGTAAATAAAAGGAAATACATTCTAAAAATACAAAGAAAGTAAATAATAAAAGTATCAGTAATGGATAATAATAATGAGTACATATTGTATTTCTGATATGTAATATAATGAATATAGTTTGGGCCACCATGTATTTGTTTCTGCTACGTATATGGCCCATATGATTTGTCTATGGATTTATTGTATAAAATTGTAATATTTATTGTATCATGTTTGTGATTAAGTCTGGATGCCCAGTAGATTATTATTGTTTAGTCTGGGCCATTGTATACATATATATTTATTTGTTAAATTGTTTATCAGGTTCTGATGAAATAAGGCCTTGAGCCTCGGTGTCTAGTTTATAGAGGAAACTCTGTCAAATTTTTGGCAGGAATAAAAGAAAAATTAAGGGTCAAATGTATCGTTAGGCTTGTAGGAGGTCTCTTACGAGCGATCTTCTACACCGGTCACGGACCTGAGAATTGGGTCATGACATATCAGTAGGTACATAACACTACAAAGATCAATATAGTCCAAACAAGATCTTACCAAAAAGTAAGGATAGTATCTACCATTGTAGAGTATTTATGGTGGGACGTGGGCTCCTGAAGGCTGCACCGGGAACTCCTTCCCAAGTGAAATAACAGCTCGCAAAACCCAATGAAAACACTACTGATAGTCTCCCCAAAACAATGGAAGAAAAAAGACATGGTTCGATGTTTGACATTGTGCACTAAGATGTGCAGAAACCTTGCTACTTGTTATTGTTTAGTCTGGGCCACTGTATACATATATATTTATTTGTTAAATTGTTTATCAGGTTTTGATGAAATAAGGCCTTGAGCCTCGGTGTCCAGTTTATAGAGGAAACTCTGTCGAATTTTTGGCAGGAATAAAAGAAAAATTAAGGGTCAAATGTATCATTAGGCTTGTAGGAGGTCTCCTACGAGCGATCTTCTACGCCGGTCACAGACCTGAGAATTGGGTCGTGACATATCAGTAGGTACATAACACTACAAAGATCAATATAGTCCAAACAAGATCTTACCAAAAAGTAAGGATAGTATCTACTATTGTGGAGTATTTATGGTTGGACATGGGCTCCTGAAGGCTGCACTGGGAACTCCTTCCCAAGTGAAATAACAGCTTGCAAAACCCAATGAAAACACTACTGATAGTCTCCCCAAAACAATGAAAGAAAAAAGACATGGTTTGATGTTTGACATTGTGCACTAAGATGTGCAGAAACCTTGCTACTTGCTCCTCCACTGTAGCATGAATAAAATTCCTTACTTTTTTGGTGGCTCGTAATTTCTCACACAAGTGAAGAAATGAAGAAGGGCTTATACGTATGATATCATGACAACTTTCTGAATGCAGTAGTTGTTGCATCAAGTCTTGTCACAGGCGAGTTCTTTTTACCATCCCATCACTTCCGGGTTCATGGATGTTTTGTGAAAGCAATTGTAATAAATGCAACACATGCACAATGTAACACATTACTTGCAACATAACAAACGACTGACGCCTGACCCAATAAAGCCTCATTTGGGTGAAGTTAGTATGTTAAGAGTTCACTCCAAAATTAGTTAATTGTTTTACATAGTATTCATCATCATAATCATTGGTGAGACCTTGGTCTGTATAGGATTCGTTGTGACTATCGTTGTCCATCTAACAACCATGCGATCATGCAATAAAGGCATAAAATTCATGAAGGCAAACAATAAGGTGAAGACAAAAAATTTATACATATACGAAATTTCATTTCAAAGAAGACAACAACACCTACTACATGAACAATTAACCAATTGACACAACTCAAGATAGGCCAATTACAAAAATTAGAAATGGTATCATGAAGCAGACATCACAGTCTAAAATGGTCATCCAAAGTTTATGGAGTGCAAAAGTTACCTGTCCAATCAAGTTCTTTGGCAACTCAACATTTTTCTCAATTGACAATGGAGTGAAACAAGTCAGACTGAACAGGAATCCCTTTGTCAAAACTTTTGTACTAACAATTTAATGAATTAAGCCTTGGAAGAAAAGGATTAGCTATGTCAAGTGCGTTTGCTATTCCTACATGAACAAGCAAAATGAGTTATAGAATACACATGACAGTGTAAACACATGTTAGATTATATTTTATGGTCCATGCAACAAGGACTGAGCATTAATTATTAGTGAAGCAATGCACAACAGCAATAAACCATGCATGCAGATATGCAGGGAGAGATAACACAAACACTCCAGGTCAAAGGAGACGTTGAACCATACGGTTAACATAAATTTGAGGTAGTATGGAAAAAATGAGTAGAAGGAAAATATTAATAGAACTAGGTTGCCCATTGTCTGTTAATCTTAACTTGATAAGACAGTAACATAACATATATATTAAAAAGACTGATACCCATTTAAAGGCAAAACATCATATATAATACTGCAACAACATGAAAGACTTCCACAAAGATCTTACACACCAATAGAGAAAAGGCTCCAAATATCATCATCCATAACAAGAGTATTTTATAAGAAAGAAACAGAATGAGATCAAGTTGGCAATGCATTGACTGCAACATCCTGTAGAAACAATAATGTAAGGTGGCAATGCATTAGTAGGTGGTAAAAACTTACGTTGTCAGCTTGCGAAAGACTTCGTCCAATAAAACTCCAGCATAACTAGGCTATCAGCACTTTAGCAGCCTTACATAAATTGATTAACATCTTAGGTATCTGTTACAACTTGTTATTTCAAATAATTGCTTATGCAACAAAAAATTAAAAATTATAGTAAGTGGCAACAGAACATGCTGATCCATACCACATAGCATGAACCGAACCAATAATAAAAAAAATAGAAGAGGCATTCAATAATTTCAATAGCAGAACCTATCACAAATTGCAATAGTAGATTATACAAAAATCGAATAGTAGATTATATAGCATCCCATCACACATTGCAACAGCAGAACTAACAATAACAAAAAAAAAAAAATAGAAGAGGCATTCGATATTTTCAACAGCAGAATCCATCACACATTGCAATAGCAGATTATATAGAAATTGAATTACAGATTATACAGCATCCTATCACTCATTGCAACAGTAGAACCGGCAATAACAAACAAAAAAGAAAAATAGAGAAGGCATTCAGTATTTTCAACAGCAGAACCCATCACACATTGCAATAGCAGATTATATAGAAACTAAACTATAGATTATACAACATCTCATCACATATGGCACTAGCAGAATGGGCAAAAAAAAAAGAAAATAGAGGAGGCATTTGGTACTTTCAACAGCAGAACCCATCACACATTGCAACAGTAGAGTACACAGAAATTGAATTGTAGAGGAAGAAGGGGCTGATAAGCTTACCTATAGAACTAACCCTACTTGCAACTCACCGGTGATCTGAAGACCAAAAAATCAGATGAAGCTATAGATCTAGAAAAATGTTAGCCGAAGACAAGAGAGATCAAAGAAAAAAGGGCCGATCAACTTACCAGGAGAGAAGGCTGAAGCTTGCTGCTCACTGACGATGAAGGTTAGAAAACTAGATGTAGCTTCTCTGGTTTAGCTCAGGACGAAAGAGCTCGAAGAAGCCATTGACTCCAACAGTAGCTGGAGTTCTTCATTTCTTCGGTAACAGTAGCTGGAGTTCTTCTTCGATTCTTTTTCTCGGCAACAATAGTTGGAGTTCTTCTTCGATTCTCCTTCTCGACAACAGTAGCTGGAGTTCTTCTCTGGTTCGGGCACGACAATAGAGAGTTGGGGGAGTGTTTTCCTCTGCTTTCCGCTCACTTTTGAGCAGAAAAAAATATGGGGCCCACACATTATTTTCAACCCAATTTCCTTTCCACTCCGATTTTCATCTTCAGCCAAGCAAGGGAAAATACATTGTTTTCTATGTAATTTTTCCTTTCCACCCCTTTTCCACTCATTTTCTGCTTACCCAAGCAGAGTGTTCATGATTCCCTTTCCTGTTCTAGCAAAATTTCAGTTCATTTTAAAATAATTTTTATATAATTTTTAAATTTTAGTTAATCAAGATTTTATTTTATTTATAATTTAATGATATTTATATCAATATAAAATTTTAACCATTTACAAATAATGTAATTAATATTTATTTCATTGGAGATAAGGATTTTGATTGAACACTTTTATCCCTAAGTAATAATACATGTCATGTATAATTTAGTTATAAAATATGAATATCAGTTATTTATTAATTCATATAAATTATGTTAAAGAACTAATAAAATTCACATGTAATATATGCGTGTAATGACTATAAAATGATTTAAAAGTATACTAATTTATTGTAAGTATAAATATAAAATATAATAATAATATTTATTTATTTATTTATGTGCTTAAAATTTTGTTTCACTATAAGAAAGTACATTCTCAATAAACAAAAACCAAAATTTAAATGAGAAACTTATATTACATATAAAGATAATAATAGAAATTTAATTTTTAAAAATTAATTAAGATTTTATTTTTTTAATTTCTACTTCTTAATTTAAAAATTTCAAAGGCAATGAAAATAAAAAATAAATAAAGAATAAAATCTCAAAATTATAATTAGAAACGAGCATGGTAATAGAAACTTAATTTTGGGAGTTCACTTATGATTTGATTTTTTGACTCTAAATTTTGTCTTGATTCTCAAAAAGTCAAAAGAAAAAAATAAAAAATCTAAATAAAAAATCAAAACTTAAAATAGAGATAATAATAATAATAATAATAATATAATTTTAAGTGACTAAGTAGGATTTGATATTTTAATTTCTTGTCTTTTAATTTTTAAATGCCTAAAGGAGATAAAAACAAAAATATATAAATAAACTGTAAAATCTAAATTTATTATTATATAATGTGACTTTACTAAAAATAAGAATCACATGGCATCACCAGAAGAGAAAGCATTCTAAAAAAAATTTCTTTTATTAAATTATATAAATAATCATATTGATATCTCTTGCAATGTAAATTTGAAGTAATTCAAGCCAACTCACTCACAATACATCGTACTCTTCCATACACGTGTTTCTTATTCAAAACTCAATCTCTCTCTCTCACACACACACACACACTTTCTCCATCACCTTTCCTCTATCTTTCATTCGATGGCTCTTTTCCTTTGAATTGGGAAGGCATTTTCATACCATGGTGTTACAAGTTGGCACTGTGAACTAATTTAATAGGTAAACATATATGATTGAGGATCAAATTTGACATAAAAATTAAGTACTAAGAGGAGGTTATGTGATGCGAACTTGGGAGCAAATGTACTTGTGCATTATTTTTCCTGTATTGAGGGTGTTTGTCTTTTCAACATATTGTCTAGTGTTAATGCTAATAAAAAAGTATATAGTTATGATCCTTGCATATTTATCTTTGTGACCATCTGAGATATTGTATATATTCCCTTTCGAGGTATAAGAAAGACCCTTATGTCAACTCAGAAAATGTATGTTTATTTCTGCTAGAAAGGCTTTGGCTTTAAATGCTCTTTAAGGGGGCGTGCCAAGTGACATGGTTGAACATTGAGGCACGAGCTAGGGATTGGAGTGTGGTGGCTTACAGACCCTCTATACACATTCAAAACTATGCAATGAAACATATACTGATAAAATGGAGTTATCCCTTTCCTTATTCAAAAAGTTTCTTCTCAGTGTATATTAAAAGCTACTTATGTGAGGAGTTCTTTAAGACTTAATATGCGTGGATGCTTCGACTACATGTTTGTGTTTGTCTACGGACATGTTGCATATAGGATTTCATGGTATGGGTGATTGATATTTATTTTGCCATGTTATCTATCCAAGTGTGGCCAAAGTTATTGGAAGGTTAGTATGTTAGTCAAAAGTTAACATCATGCATAGCATGGTATTACTAAAAAATCTATCAGCCCATAAAAGTTGGTATTAGACCAAAAGATTTCACAATTTCATCATTGGAAACTCTCACATGTGAATAGTATCCATTAGGAATGCTTTAGTAAGTGCCAAAGGTTATCACCTAGGATTGGTTTCATGCCAAGTGCTTATCTCACTACGTGCTTGTGTCTCACCAAGCTCCCAGAGGAAAAGATAGGGTGATCAAGTAGGCAGTGAGGGCGATGAGTGCGTTGTGTTGGTGAGGAGATCTTCTAATGCCAATTATGATGGTTGGTATCAAAGCTTGGTTGTGCTAGAGAGAACAGACCAAGCAGCCATGATTGGGGTATATTTGACTTGTTGAAAGCATATGAGGCTTGTGAGTGAAGCAAACTCTCATCGAAATAGTGAAAGGACATTGCTAAAGGCTTGACCATGAGCGTAATAAGAGGTTAAAACGACTTGAGGGCTAGTGTGCAAGATATTGCATTTGAGGAAATGTTAATGGTGCATCGGATGCAAGTGTGTGCGAAAGTTGATAGGCTTGCTATATAGCATGGGACATTGATTATGCGATTATTCATAGTAGCATTCAAAGGAATGTAAAACCATTTAAAAGGGTGAGAGATTTGACAACCTATCTAGTGGGAGGAAGCCCCAGTCTTGCCAAAAAGGCTTGATTATGTCCATGGGGGACATATTAGTTATCAGGGGAGCCATGAGAGCGAAACCATAGTTATGCTAGAATCATGGCCACAAGTGATAGTTGACACATCCTATGGGATGACACATCTAAAGAGATATGTTTGGCTAACAAATATATATAGAGGAGTTTAAAATTATATCAAAGGGCATGAATCTTACTTGGAGGAGTAAACTTAGAGGGGAAAGTGTTACTTGAAGAAAGCTGGTCAATTCAATGAAGATGAGGTTTTTCAGTTTTTTCTATTCTAATAATTTGTGTTTACAAGTCAACTTTTCAATCTCAAGCTTATGAAACTATCCAGTATTATTTATGTTGCAAACAAGATCTTCTTCCAATAGCTAATATTTGGAGTTAGCCACTGTCATTCAAGGTATATATTTATAAACTTTGGGTTATTTCATTTTTAGTAGGTATACAAGTTTGGATCAATAGTCATCATAGCTTTTTTATGCAGTTTATTTTTATTATCAAGATTGACAATTTCACCATTAGTGATATCATTTATAGCAAAATTAGTTTTGGTATGTTTTAAAAAACATGCATCTCTTAATACATAGCATAGAATGGACAACAGTAGAGAAGCAAAAGTATCTAAATTCTTTTGGCATGGCTACATACTATAGGATCTCTAGTAAGTTGTCTTTTTTTTTTATTGGTATGATATTATTTTTGTAGATTAGGCTCTAAGTATCTTCCTAATAAATGATTCTGTTTGTTACAAATTCTATTAGGGTCTTTAGATAGAAAATAAATATGGAGACCTGCTGTCTATGTTGATAATAATTGGACCTAGAAGTAATTTGATCATTATAATGTAGGACAAATTCATAATTAATTTGATAACAATATGTATAATGGTTTTGTGCAATATCATGTATATTATATCTGTTTATGGACATTCTTCTTTCAATTGTTTATTATGATGAAATTTTGCTAATTGTTTCAAGCAATGATGAGTAGGTCCACATTACAGTCCTTCGAGTCACCAAAAATGTTTAAAAACTTAAATCTAACATGCAATGCTTATGTAGGCTTCTTCATTCCTTATAATAATTGATGTACATATATTCTAGGATATGAAGAGGAGTTTGTGTTCTTTGATATTACAGGGGTATAGTGCTACTATCTATCTGTCTTAAAATATCTAAGTGATTGTGATTTATTTTTCCTATTCGCTAATGATTTTGAAGAATTCAATTGGTTAGGTTCCATTACTTGGTTTTCCTAATTCAAGAGACTCTTACATTTTATTTTTACACTTAGACATTTGGTAGAAACTGATGTATGGATTGCACAATAATTAAAACATGAGATTCGTGATATCATTCAATCAGTCTACCATAAAATATAATAGGCTTGATGGTAATATGTCTCAAGCTGAAGGGAAGAGCTATTAAAGATTTCAATATCATGCCTTTAAGCAGTGTAGCAATCAATAAATATCCATTTAAAGATTTCATTTCTCTAGGAGAAGTGAGAAATGGGGAGTTGTTCTTTGTAGTTGTCTGAATTATGATATGCTTTTTTATGGTAATAGATTTAATTTTAGTTTTTTCTTAATTCGTTGCAACAAATCATTATTTGTGTCATGAATCATGTCAAAAATTTGAAAATCATAGTGATTTTATCTCTAATTACAGGAATAAAAAATTGAAATAAATATATAAATAAATTAAAAAAATAATGCCATGGAAAACTTTTCTTGTGATAAAGTTTCATTTGTGTCACGAATTATGTCATGGAAAATTTTGCTCGTGGAGAAGTATCACTTGTGCCAAGATTTAAATCGAAAAACTTTACCTTTAACAAAATATTATTTGTGCGACAAATTAATTTTACCCCATAAGGTTGTGGTAAAAATATCACTTGTGTCAATATTTAAGTTATGAGTAAATCATGCCCATGGCCATTATACATATAAAATAAAAAAACTGAACTATCAAATTAAATGAGTTTCTCTCCTAAAATTTGGAGAGATAAATTTATACTACCGATAAGATAATTAGCTATTATTTAAGTTGTGACTAGTAAATTTTTGTCATTGGATGACAAGTGATGATTCATTTAACTAGCGACGTTAGTTTTCATAGTCAATATTTTAAAACTTGGACAATGAATTGGAAATGCAAGAGGGTCATGGTTCAACGGGTTGAATAGATGGTAGGACTGGATGACATCATATAAATAAATAAATAAATATTATATTTATAAAATATAAGAATACTAAATTTATGACATTTTTATTCATAATACATACATAAGGGATATATCAAGTGAGAGCACTATTTTTATACAAGAGTGAAAGGAATGAATTGTGGCCATTAAATCTTGCATTGATGGCCTATATCAAAATATAGCTGAAAATCACATAATAACTTAAAAAAGTTACATGATTTTATATTTTAATCCTATCCATCAATACAAATATATGATGCTCACGATCATTGCTCTTATTCACATATAAAAATAATGCTTTCACTTGCACTGATGGCCAATATTAAAACATAGCTAAAAATCACATAATTACTTAAAAAAGTTACATGATTTTATATTTTAATCCTAACCATCAATACAAATATATGATGATCACAATCACTCCTCTTACTCACATATCAAAATAATGTTTTCACTTGATATGTCTTACACATACACACACACACATATATATATATATATCTAAATATATTATTTAATAAATTATGAAATATCTTTTATATTAAGATATTGAGTTATATTACATTATTTTTGCTAGAAGTGAAGTTAAAATAAATTTTAATATGAGATTTTAATTTGCTAGTTAAAAAAAGAGATATTGATATATATATATATATATATATATATGTATATGAGTGTGTAACACCTGTTATATTATGTTTGATTAACAAACAACCAATATGAAAACAAACTAAATTAGTAAGCATTTTTGGGGAGTTAATTGTTAAAGTGTTACTTATTTTACTACTAAATAATTAAGTAGTTTGACTAATGATGAAATTTATATTTTTAAGTTATTTAGTGTGCTTAGACTTCGTCTAGTTATGTTTTAGATATCAAAAAAGTATATTTATTAAATTATGTTTTATTAGTGATGGATATCAAGTAAACATAAATTATATTTTAGTTTTATTTTTAACCTATGGGTAATACTGTAAATAAAGTGTATAAATTAAAAGTGTTTTAAAATCCAATTTTTGTAAACCAAAAATGCTTCTTTTGTTTAGAAAATTTTAGTCCACATTTTTTTTCTCTTTCTTTCTTTTCCCTTATATTTTTTTTCCTTTTCTTCTGTGTTGCTTTAGGAGTATTCAAATAGCTATTCTTCATCTTCTACTTTAACCCATTTCCTGATTTTTTCTCGCTCAATCTTAGCTGTCTTCTTCATCTATTCATCACCAACAGTGGCCATCCAGTTTAACCACTCATCGTTCCGCTGGCTTGGGCTGAACATGACCTCTGTGTGAAGCTGAGGAGTAAAGCACTTGTTTGGGTAAGGCTCTGGCGATTAGCCACTATGTCGATACCGATCCTTCTACGGTTGCTCTCTGATTGCTTGCTGGTCGTCCATTTGTTCACTATGCAATAAGTATGACATCCACCACCTAATTTGGCTTGAGTAGAAACTAAGAAATAGAGTAGCAACTGGCCACCTTGTTGTCATGGTCCAAGCTTCATTGGAGCTCTATTGTTGTCACCAGACTTCTATCCTTCTACCACTAGAACTATTGATCGGACAACAGCCTCTCCATGCCAACCAATAATAAAAACTAGCAGCAACTGAGTAGCTTCCAGTTGCTATAGCGATAGAGGTGCCATTGCTCCATTTAGACTCTTCCAACTAGCTGTCGCTAGTAGTAGTTTTAGTCCTATTGTTCTTTATCTTTTTCTCTTCAATTTCTCAACCGGTATGTGTGTTGAGCTATGCTTAAGTTTTTGTGATGTTTAGGTTTTATTTTTATAGGAATTCCAATGCTCACCTTTACATTAAATTAATATTTAGGTGAAATTAAAAGGTGATTTTGAGCTAAGAAAATTTCCTAATTGAAATCTGTAACTTTAGGTATGAGCTTAATTTTATAACCCCCTTTTTATTATGGAGGATAGTTTATACGAGTAATTGGTTAAAATGAATTGTTTAAATTGGATTGTAAATATTAAATGTTAGAAGTTAATTTTAGAATTTGTTTGATTTGTATCTAAATTATAGAAATAATTGTGAAGTGCTTGAAGAAGAGGATTCAAAGTTAATATTTACATTTGGGATTATGAAGCAAAGTCATTTCTTGACCTCTTGTCTAAGGTAGAAATATTTTTAGCATTTTTAAAGTGAATGGATAATTTACTCCTCTTTTACTAATTATTATACAAAAGATTATTTTATTTACTATTTGAAACTTGGAGATTATAATACACTATGATTCCACATTAACTTAAATTTTCACTAGTTACTTACATTTCAAAGTAAAATAATATGTTGTAGAAAATAGTATGTACATTATATATTTCAAAGAGTTATTTCATGTGTTTGATGTTGAAAATTTTGCTATTTTGAAATAGTGGGTTGTTGAAGCTTTTAATAATGTGTTACATGAAATTGATGATTGAATAGTCAAATGATTAAACATATGATTTGATCGGAAGTGATTTGTTTCTTTTTTGTCAATGAATATTATTTTATGAAACAATATTGAGTTTTATTTTAAAAATTGAAATTTGGATCCTTAGAGAATTCCCTTAGAAAACCTCCAAATACACTTGTGGATAAAATTGAATTGAGAAATAAAATTAATAGAGGGATAATGGGAGAATAACTATTGGAGGGATAAGGTAAATGATGACAACTAAATACTATTAGGCAAGGTTGTCTATAGGAACTTACTAGTGGATTCTAACTGCATATTGAGATATTATATTTTCATGATACATTTATATTTATGAAGCATGAAATATTTTATCTGCTTTCCATCTTGGTGATTATATTTGAAATCACATGTCATGTTTCTTGTCTTATATGTTTAGGAAAATTTTAAAGTATGGAAGCATATTTTTGTATAGTTTCCATTCCTATATTAGATTTAAACTTGGTGTTTGTTATATTTGTTGAATTTGACTCCTTTAATTGTCCAAATGGTATACTTATATTTGATATGCTATGGATTTTGAGTTTAATGGTTTAAGACTAAAATTTTCAATTTGCAAAATGTTTCATAAATGAATATGTATAAATGTGTCAAAGTTTTTCATACTTGTCCATCTTATTTTGTATAATTTATAGTTGTCAAATCATTTTCCACATAGGAAAATATGTAGCATCAAGAGTTTTATTGTGTGGTTCAGGCTTATGGGAAGCTATCCTTAGGGGACTTTCTAAGTCAGTTATGTGCTTGAGAATTAGGATGTGACAAAGTTAGTTTTAGAGCCTAGTTTAGTGTCTAGGTACATAATTTAGAGTTTTCCACTACGAAAATGGGATAGACATATTGAGTTCATGTTAATAAGCTTAGGAGCATAAAACATAAATAAGAATGTGTCAATGCTCACTCCAACATATACATTGAAAATCTCTACAATTTCTAAACCTTTCATTTTTGTATATACATATATGAATATTGCTCTAAATAATCCTTCTTTTTTATGATAGGGAAATACCACCCATGGCTAGATCCCTAGCTCGAATTGGACGCCGATCCAAAGAAGCAACCGACAGAGCTTCTCATTAACTATCACCTTCACCACCATCTCAAGGCAGGGGTAGAAGTAAAGCTAGGGGTTGAGGCCTTGGTAGATGTCGAAGTTGAATTACATGTGAAGAAGTGCAACTAGAAACTTTCCAATTTGAGATAACAACTCCTTCCATTTCTAGAGCTCCAGTAAGTCTTAATTTTGATACCCTAATATAAGCCAAAAACTTGCAAAGAGCCATAAGTGAATTTGTAGATGAATTGACCCAACAAAGGCTTCAAAGGTAACGACATAAAGGAACAAAAACATAAGCATCACCATACCCTCCACCACCTGCAAGGCCAATACCTATGAATTTCAGAAACTACCTTCAAGAGTTTCAAAAGCTCAAACCTCCCTGTTATGCAGGTATCGGATCATCAGTGGATCCTTTTTTACTTTTAGATCAGATTGACAAGTTATGATGGATTCCTGAGTGCACAGAGGATGTCGCAGTAAGGTTAGTTAGGTTTCAATAGGATGGTTCAGCTATAGACTGGTTTCAGGGTTGGGAGAGCCATAGAGTACCTAGGAAGATAAAGGATACTTGGGAGATATTTCATATGGTTTTCCCACAGTAGTTTTTCCCCAAGGGATAATAACATGCCAAATGATAGGAGTTTATCAATCTCAAACAAAAAAGGATTATTGGTTTTTGAGTATACCACTCAATTTTTCTACTTGTCCCAGTTTGCAAGACATATGATCCTTATTGAAAAAGATAAGGCCAGGAAATTTGTGATGGCCTTAATGATAATTACTTCAATGTCATTCAAGGTTTTGAGTGGACCATATATGAACAAGTCTACAATAGGGCTATAAAATTACAAGTGAGATTTACAGAAAGAAAGAAGGAAAAAGAGGTCTAAAGTAATGCAAGAAAAAAATTGAGATATAAGGATACTAGTAGAGATTTCAGACGAGAATTATCTTCAACTTCAAGTGTACCTCTTTCATGGAAGCATGACATATAGTTTTCATCTAAGGCCCCAGGTCAGAGTAGCCATAGTAAGAGGCCGGTGGTAGTTATTTCTATGAGTCACCAACCTCCTAGAGGATCTAACTCTACTTATCTTACTCCAATTAGATTGGAGGCACGACTATGCATGACTTGTAGTATAGTGTATCTAGGGGATTGTAAGTGGGAAACTAAAGCCTATTTAAGGTTTGGCTAAATGGGTTATATAGTGAGAGATTATCCATATCAAAACAACCCCATCTAATGGCAATTGGGCCATTGGTGCATTAGGAAATGTTTCATCACATTAGAAATCATTTGTGAGACCACCACCATTTGATTATAGTGGAAAAGGGGAGGTAGATGTCCTTTCAGTAGAGGTCATGGTAGCGAATATGGAGCTATTACAAGAGTTTATGCTTTGACTAGGCAGAATACTCAAGCTTCCAATGTCGTGGTTACATGTACTTTATTAGTTAGCTCTATTCAAGCTCATGTGTTATATGACCCAGATGAAACTCACTCATTTATTTCCACTTGTTTTATATTACAACTTGCTAGACCTTGACTCTTTTTGGTATCACAATGGTAAGTATCTACTCCTTTGGGTCAAACATTGACTGCCTGTGATATGATATCTTCTTATGAAATTGAGGTGCATGGAATTGTTTTACTTGTTGATTTGATTATGTTAGATACGGTTGATTTTGGTGTTATCCTTGGAATGGATTGATTATCATCACACCATGCATTTGTGGATTACTACAATAAGATGGTTAGTTTTTGTATACTAGATGAAGATCTCATTTTACTTCAGGGAGATAGGAGTGATGTTTTTGTTAGCCTTATTTCTACGTTGAGTGTGAGAAAGATGATTAGGAAAGGATTTAAGGCTTATTGAGCATATGTTAGGGACACAAAACATTCAGAACAAAAAGTGAAAGATGTACTAGTGGTTTGAGAATTCCTAGATGTTTTTCCTCAAGAGCTACCTGGAATGCCACCAGAATGAGAAATTGAGTTTTGCATTAATATTGCCTCAGACACCGATCCTATATCTATTCCACCTTATTGGATGATGCCAGCTAAATTAACAAAATTGAAAGTATAGTTGCAAGACTTGGTAGACAGAGGCTTCATTCAACCTTGTATATCACCATTAGGAGCTCCAATTTTATTTGTGAAAAAGATGGATGGAATTTTGAGGTTGTGTATTGATTATAGGTAACTAAATAAAGATATAGTGAAAAATAAATATCCATTGCTGATGATTGATGACTTATTTGGTCAACTCTAGGGTGCTTAATGCTTTTTAAAGATTGATTTGCATTCAGGTTATTATTAGTTATGAATCTAAAAGGAAGACATTACAAAAACTACTTTTTGCACTTGGTATGGTCATTATGAATTTTTGGTGATGTCTTTGGATTGACTAATGCTCTTGTAGCTTTTATGGATTTCATGAACAGATTTTTTTGACCTTTCCTTGATTGATTTGTGATCGTGTTCATTGATAATATCTTGGTATCTTCTAGTAGTAATTAAGAATATGAACAACATCTTAGGACAGTTTTACAAACTCTTAAAGAACATAAGTTATATGCTAAATTTTTGAAGTGTGAGTTTTGATTGTCTAATGCAACTGTTTTGGGACATGTGGTTTCTAAGGAAGGTATTAGTGTAGATCCTGAGAAAGTGGAAGCAGTTCAAAATTGGCCTTAACCTACCTCAGTGATGGAAATTCGTAGCATTTTGGGTTTGGTCAGGTATTACTATTGTTTTGTAAAGGATTTCTCCTAAATTTTAGCTCCATTGACCAAGTTGACTTAGAAAACACTAAATTTGTATGGTCCAATCAGGGTAAAGTAAGTTTTCAGCAACTCAAAGAGTGTTTGACCATGGCACTAGTGTTGGCTTTACCTTCGAGTAGTGGCAACTACATAGTTTACTATTATTGACGGTGGAATCTGGTCAACCAAGAGAGTGTAGAAACTGAACCCAACTAACTAAAAGGTTCGATGAACCCTAAATTGTAATCTGATTGAGTATGAAAGAGTGAGATGTAGGAAGAAAAAGAACAGAGAGAGAAGACATTAGGAGTTTTAATGTGGTTCGGCTAAAGTCGATTGTTAACACTTACGTTCACAATAGTATTATTTCTTAGAGAATTTGTTGAGTGTAATGCTTTTACAGTGGGTTCTCTCTGGAATCGGCCTCTCCTTGTATAATAATCTCAACCCCTATTTATAGTTGTTGGGGTGTACAATCTTAGTATGTTCCAAAAAAGGAAAATAATAAACTAATTGTAAGTAGGTTCCTACAAGTTGATGTATCCAAGTTGGCCATGCAAGTTGAAATCTATAAGTTAGTCCCGTTCTCAAGTTTAACCACAGTGAGTTTTCTGAAAGATGGCTGAGATGACATATTTTGATCAGCGAGCTGGAGCTTGTTGTCAATCGACCTAGAGTTACAACCTTTGTCCTATGATCCGAGCTTGTGCCTGGCTATGGTGCCTTTGTCTAGCGACCTCAGTTTTGGACGAGCTAGGCCTTTTCCAATTAGACCACCTGTTGGGTTTTTGCTAGCTCATTTTGTATGGTTCCAAAAATACCCATAACATTAGCCCTTCAGCTTTCAGTTCATTTTACGGACTGGGAGCTGTAGTTTGCTGGCAAAAGTCTACACTTTTAGTCTGCAGTGTTGTCATTTTAGACTTCTGTCTCATCATCTTATTTGTGTCAGGCCATGCATTTAATGCATATTTTTCATAGCCGTTGGCATGACAGTGACTAAGCCTCCCTTTTCCATTGGACCGTTAGATTAAGGGTTGTTGATAAGTTTTTCAAATCTGTTGGTGAGGCTCGACCTATAAAAATGAGAATAACCCTTTTCCTTATTTCTCAAGGTTTAAAGATTTGATGGCCTTGTTGGCTGAGCCCCCTATGTCTTTAATGGTCTGGTTCTTTGGCTAGTTGATTTAAGGTGTATATAACCTACTGCATAGGAAGTTCCCATGGACAATTCCTCTATGAGGATCCTAAGAAGTTTTGTACAAATTTGATATCCTCCTCATGGTGATGCTAAGGAGTTCAATTCCTTCACCTTTGTTCTTTGGCCTCCTTGCAAGGTGATCTACCTATTTGGCTTTTCCAACACACATTGGGGGCAATAAGGCTGAGGGAAGAGCTCTTAACTTGGGAGGAGGACAAGAAAAAGCTTGAGCAAGTAACTTGCTCATTGATCCTCTAGCTCACCGTGGTTTAGTTCTTTAAACCTAGCTTTTCTTTCAGGATATGAAAGCTGTAAGCTTGTTTTGATCTGTATTCTTGAATCTTCATGTATACATTTACCTTGTTGAAAGAGGTTTTTAATGAATTTTTTCATATTTTCTTGCTTTTCCAAGCGCATCATGTTGGATGTTCTGAATATCGCAAAGGATAATATGTAAGTTATCATGAATAGATTCCTGCAAATCACAGCTAAATAAATAGTAGTTACGTTGAATGACCAATCAGTCATATTAATTCATCTCAGTTGTCAATAAATTCAAGCATCGAAGTGCCTCAGCTGGTAATGAGTTTGAGCACCAGAATGCCTTAGTTGGCATGAGTAGAGTGTCCAGGTAGGTCCTATGAGAGCTGTGCCTTAATTAGCATAAGTTGACTGCTTTGATAGGTCGCATGAGAGCTACGCTTCCAAGTATTAGGCCGTATGAAAGTTGCACATTAATTTACATAAGTTGAATGCTTAGATAGGTTGTATGAGAGCTGTGCCTTTGAGTATTAGGTTGCATGCATGTGGTGCCGAGTAATAGGTCACATACATGTGGTTGCCTAATAGTGGGCCATATGCATACAATGACGAAATCGTATGCACGTAGAGTAGGAAATCACATGCATACGGTGCCGAATAGTAGGTCATATGCATGCTAAGTAGAAGGTCGCATGCATATAGTGCTGAATAATAGGTCGTATGCATATGGTGCCAAATAGTAGGTTGTATGCATGTTGAGAAGTAGGTCGAATGTATACGGTCGTATGCATGTTGAGAAGTAGGTTGCATGCATACTGTGCTAAAAAGTAGGTCGTATGCATGTGTGAGGTATTGTCCGCTTTGGAGTATTGATGGGTTCTTTCCCAGATGGATCCTCATGGTTTTATCCTTGGAATGTCAACAGGGTTCCCCCAGACGGCCCCTAATGGCCCTCTTGTGAGAGGGGGTGAGCAGATGTCCTGTATTCCAAGCTCAGGGAACTTCAGCTCCATTCTGTATGGCATTTTGCCAAAATTTCATTCAATACACATTTGTGACAATTTAAGGGAAAAATGTGGGAGCTTTTAAGGAAAAACTTGGCACTTTTACTAACTTCTGAATGACCTTATAGAATCACATGGTTTTCATAGCATATGCTTACTTTTGCTCGGGACCTTATCGTGGTTATTGAGGTCACTATCTCGCAGGTTGCACCACGTAATCATTTAAGCGACCTCTTTTAATTAAATTCTCAATCGCATCTTTGAGTGCTTGGTAATTTGAAGTGTTATGCTTAACCTCATTGTGATAGGCACAAAACTTGTCTGTGTCTCTACACCAATGAGGACTTCTTATGGGCTTAGGTGTCTTGAAGTCCTCTTTATCCTTTTCTATTGCAAATATCCTATCCTGAGTGTCTGATAGGATGCTGTAGTTGTTGTAGTGAGCTTGATGCTCAGATTACTCAATCTTGGCCTTTTTCATAGGCTGGTTATCAGAGCTACCCTTGCCATTTCTGCCATTACTTCTCTTTTTATTTTGATTGGAGTTATTTGCCCCGTCCTTATGACTGAACTTCTTTGGACCAAAGGTCTTCTCCAACCTGATCTATTTGTCAGCCTGTTTATAAAACTTGCCTAGTCCCCTACTGGACACTTGCATATGTTCTTATATAGTTTTCCATCCTTGTAGAGTCCTGCTGAGATTACTGTCAGGATACTCTCATCAGAGGGGTTCTCCACATTATTGACCTCGTGTCTAAATCAGATGATGTAATCTTTTAATGATTCATCCTTCTATTGAAAGACCATTGATAACACAATATTTCATGTATTTATTTATCCTCATACTTAGCATTTTAAGCTTCAAAATTGCTTACTTCTAGCTGTGTTAGTGTGTATTTGTGATTTAGTGTCAATTGGATTCATTTTAC
>JANHAO010008945.1:0-18823 GCA_026873985.1 Saraca asoca | reverse complement strand
ATTTATATCTTGATGTAACACAACTATAGCTTGTAATTAATGCATGTAACTCCTCCTTCCTCTATAAATAGGATTGCATTGTTAGGAGAAGAAGAGGAAAGGCTAAACTTTGTAAGCAAAAACTTTTACAATAACAAAATCTCCATCATAGGCATAGGATCCGGTGCTGCCCGGATTTAGCCGAACCACGTTAAACATGCTATCTCACCATCCCTTCTTCCTCTCGGTCCATCTTCTTTTACACTTCAGAAGCATCATTGGATCCTTGAACTCCTCTCCATTGGCTGAAGTTTAGGTTTTCTGCATGAATCAAATTTCATCGTCAACATTTTGGCACCGTTTGTGGGGATTCATCTGCTATCTGAAGTCTCCATTATAGCCTAGCAATGGCCAAAGGAAGAACAACTCGGAGTCCAACCACTCCAACCTTCCAACCAATGGATACTCCCGTTATAGGGGCTCACCAACAGTCTGCTACTGCCCCTGAAACTCAAGAGGCATAAACGTCTAGTCAATCTCGTCCGACGCTCGAAAGCATGGTAAGAGAGCTAACGGAAACCATCAAAGCACTGGCGCAGGCCCAAGCTCAGAGCATGCAAAGATAAGAAGAACTCATGGTACTGGGGGGCTCTTGACAAGCAGGAAGCTCCACCCCTCAGTCTGAGACATAGAACCAGACAATGAAGGAAGTCCTCCGTAGGCTCAAACGATTGGAAGAGCATCCTTAGCCTCAGAACCATCAACCTCGCCGTGAGGAGAGCTCCTTATTTTCTATGGAGATCGAGACACAAGCTCTCCCATAGAAACTCAAAGTGTCCGCTATCCTGCTGTATGATGGGAACAGCGACCCGAGCGACCACCTGGATGCGTTCAATACTCAAATGGACCTCCAGATGATCGACCCCCTAGTGAAGTGCCACGTCTTTCCCGCCACATTAGGGGGAACACCTCGGGCATGATTTAGGCGCTTCCCGGCTTACAACATCTACAGCTGGAAAGAATGCCAAAGGAAATTTGTTGACCAATACCGACTGCTAAAGAAGTAACTCGCGCCTCCTTGCCATCTCGCAATGATCTTTTAGTGCAAGGATGAGCCACTTAAGGACTATGTAACTCACTTTAGGCACGAGGCCAACTCCTTGGAGAATCCCTCAGAGGAAAGCATTCTAACGACTATCTTAGCGGGACTTCGCAAAGACAAAAAATTATCCCGAAGCCTCTATAAGTCCTCCGCTCGAGACCTCACCGAATTCTATGATTAGATAACCAAACAAATAAGATAGGTAGAAACCTTCGAAATGGAGGAACCCAAGCATAAAGTGGTCTATAGTGGTCCCACTACGAGCAAAAAGAGGGGTAACTAGAGTCACAATAACCCCACTCCTCATGTCACGACAAAGGAGAAACCTCACCTACCTAAAGGCCGCTTCGAGAGCTATAGCATCCTATCAGACACACAAGACCGAATCTTTGCCATGGAAAGTCATAATGAGGACTTCGGAAGGCCTAGACCGATGAGAGCCACTGCCAAGCCTAGAGACCAAAGTAAATTCTATGCTTACCACAATGAGGATGGACACACCACCTCAGAGTGTCGAGCACTAAAAGATGTCATTGAAGACCTCATCAGAAGAGGCCGACTACAGGATTACATGGTAATGCCACCAAGGGAGTGCACTCAGCAGGCTCAGCGAGTTTTCACCCAAGAGCCTGGGCCTTCCATTAGAACCATATTCTGATCCTGTAACATTTGTTTATTATCAATGGTGATTAGTTGTATCAATTGTGGTATACTGAATCAATGTGAACTACCGATTAGCTGAGCATTATCTAGACAAAGAGTTCTTGCTTCGTCGTTGCAAGGATTCATCCGGGGGTCAGAGCGCAAGGCCTACCCTGTTGATACATTCGAAGCAAATTGTACTCTGTGAAATTCACTTCGTCATTGCAAGGATTCATCCAGGGGTCAGAGTGCAAGGCCTACCCCGTCGATACATCATTTGCAAGGGTTCATCCATGGGTCAGAGCGCAAGGCCAACCCCATCGATGCATCCGAAGTGAGCCACATTTTGTGAAATGCGACCCGAAGAACAAACTCCTCGACCGCAAAATAACAAGCTCGCTATAAGCGACCTCGCTATACGACAAGCATCGTCTTAACAAAAAATAAAAACCTATCCGGAGGCAAGACAATTCCAGAGCCTACCTCGTAGCTGAGGGTCAGACAGCCTAGACCTACCTCGTAGCCGAGGGTCAGACAGCTCGCGAGCTTACCCCAGCAGCATTTTTGAACTAAATGATGGATGGCCAGCTCGCCACATAGCAGGAACGCCATTATGAACTAGTCACAGCCCTCATGCGACGCATTCACAATTAGTATATAGCCAGAGAATCATGGTTCACCCGCCAGATTTCTCAGTCGTAGCTTGCATGCGACCTTTCTCTCTCACTCATAATAGATTAAGCAGTCAGAAAAATAAAACACAATTGATTGGCGAAAAGAGCGTTTCATTAATCATCATAAGTGTACATATAGCAATACGTAAAGCATCCGATTACAACATTTGAAAGAAGAAAAGCTCATGCAGCAAAAAGACCTCGGCCAACGAGGTAAAATTACATCAAAAGAAGAAGTGCAGAAATAATGGCAAAAAGCTTGACAACCCGGCACAACCATTCCTACAAGAAGAGCAGAACACCGGTCACCGAGCTCGTACCTTCAGAAAGGACATCAGCTTCCAGTTCCTCATGCTTATTCCTCTGGTGCATCCCCTTGAGCCAAACCCAGAGCAAATCAAAAAGTCGTAAAAGTCGACTGGCCAGGTAGCAGCACCACAAGCGACTGTTGGAGGAAAAGGCTCGGAATCAGCACAAGATCCCCCAGGAGCCAGCCAGGCAGATCCTGCAATGGAGCCATGTGCAATGGGCTATCCATGTCTCCTGACATTCTGCAACAGGCTGTCCATGTCTCAACAAGCTTCATCGGAAGCCAGGACACCAAAACGCAGGAGGCTCTTCAGTCTCCTTCATTGAGTTTCTCTAGGATGAAAGAAAGAATGCCCTAAGCTATAAAAAGACCC
The DNA here is from genome assembly GCA_026873985.1 of Saraca asoca. Lineage (NCBI taxonomy): Eukaryota > Viridiplantae > Streptophyta > Magnoliopsida > Fabales > Fabaceae > Saraca > Saraca asoca. The sequence continues at coordinate 15,743 of JANHAO010008945.1, read as the reverse complement.
GCTTAGCCCTTTGAAGAATCCAAAAGGTATCTGACCTGATCTTCATCCAACGGCCTGAAACGAGCGGTAATGCCATGCCAATGGCTAAAAATGACAAATAGAAGAAAGTATGACCTAAAACAGAATGAAAAGACATCTGACATAACACTTCAGTCAAGGGAAGACACTGATTGAAAATATGAATCAAGCCTCAGAAACTTACAACTCTCGGTCCGCAAAGCAAACTGAGAGTTTGGGGCTTATATTATATGCCAAAAATGGGGTCGAGAGCTCGAAGCCCCGAGCACGCCAAAAGTACTCAGTAAGCTTCGCTTCACCCATCAGAAAGTGGCACAGTGAAGTAGTTTCGGCACCATCCCATGAAGCAAGCCTCGCCTTGCAAGGCAACGATGTCATTCGAATACATCCCTCGAAGCGACCCTTACCTCGTGAGGGTGCAACGCAGCGAACTAGCAACCCGGTGAGGAGATCACAAGACTGACTTATCAGAAAAATTGACTGCCCTGCTCGAGCCTGCCATCTCGCTGTAGTAGCATCAGGCTCACTACAACGATTCTCATGACACCCTTAAGCCAGGGATTCCCGCTTGGGACCCCTAGCATTTTGCTTGACGTAGCAACACCAAGCAGCGGGCATAGCCAGACAAGTCTACAGCCAACCTAGAGGGCCTACCCCGCAGCCTACATTCAGCAACAGCTAGTTTGTTATCTTTTTACTGTCTTTTCTCATTTATATCTTAATGTAACACAACTTTAGCTTGTAATTAATACATGTAACTTCTCCTTCCTCTATAAATAGGATTGCATTATTAGAAAAGGAAGAGGAGAGGCTAAACTTTGTAAGCAGAAACTTTTACAATAATAAAATCTCCGTCGTGGACGTAGGGTTTGATGCTGCCTGGATTTAGTCGAACCGCATTAAACTTGCTGTCTCGCCATCCCTTCTTTCTCTTAGTCCATCTTCTTCTGCACTTCGGAAGCAACATTGGATCCTTGAACTCCTTCCCATTGGCTAAAGTTTGGGTCTTCTGCACGAACCAAATTTCATCATCAACAACTATGAACATAATATGCAATATAAGATAAATATACAACCTTTATAATATCCAAATCAATACAGAATGTATAGTCATAAATATAACAGGGCCCCAATCAAATTGACTCTAGGGCACCTATTTTAGACTAACACATATTTATTTATTTTTTAGTTTTATTTTTATTATTTTTTTATTGAGGTATTATAGTATTGTTGATTATGAACTTGATTTTTAACATGAACTTTTTTTTTAAAAGCACTATACATCATATCATTACAAGCAAGTATAAAGGTGTATGGTGAATGTGGAATAGTATTTTGGAATCCACCCCCATGATGCTATATATGGAGTTTGGCGTAAAGTTTCAATACTTTGTTTATAATTTAAATTTCTTTTTTTTAATTGTTCACTAACTATGAAATGTTTTCCTTATTTTTTAATTGCAGAACTATTGGAAATAGAACCTTTCTTACGAGAAAAATATGTGGAGGAACTTTAATTATAAGGGTTCTAATAAAATGAAAGATATTACGAATAAGGTGTGAAATAAAAGGTCCACTTAACCCAGTTGGATTGGGGATTAGAAGTGGAAAGATGTTCTCAAGTATTAGGAAGACCCTAAATTCAAGTCCATATCCAAAAAAAAAAATTAGAGGAACATGGCCTTGGATACAACTGGACAAGGTTCCTCTTTGTACACCTATAGATTCATCCCTATATCAATACATCGATTGCATATAGTAACATTATTTTAACTTAATATTATTTATTTCATTTATATTATTATGGTTGTATTCATACCACGATCTATATTATCTATGAAATTTTTCATGTTCTGTAAATACGTAAGATTGGGGTCGAGCCACCTATGAGCAGCTTGTTCCATCGCACCCACACCCAAAAGGATAATTTGTAGGTCTTACTTCGAGCTGCATAGTCCTATATAAACAGTTTTTCTTAACTTGCATTTTTTTATTATTAATGTATTATATGTTTGGTAATGAAAAATTATAAATAATTAATTATTTTAATTTGTGAAAAATTTTCAACAAAAGAAAGGAGGACTTGACATAGACTCAAATGCAAAGAGGACCTAAGGGCTTTAGGGACACAACTAGTAATGTGGCAGGGCCATTTGATCCTGATTTATTGGTGAACATTGTCAGTAGGACCAAGAAGAAACAGGTATACGGATTAGGGTCCGAGGCTACTATCGAGACGACTACATTGGCCACTACATCTCACACTGAAAGCATATCGTATGTTATGCTAGACCAGCTAATGTGCACTATAACTGAGATACAATAACAGATGCATGTGATTTTTGCTAGGACGAAGCACTTTATATAGACTCAGTGGCGATAGCAGAGTTAGCATCCATCATCTCCTCCTCCACCTCATCCTCATTCATACTGCCAACCAACTCTTGCCTACAAGTGTCTACTGCCACTGCAGCTACTCCTATAGCTGGCGATTCAAGCAACGCCAACTGGAGGTCATGGATAGCTATAGTTGTAGGATATTACCTAAGATTAGGAAACTAATGATCACTTATTCTCCGATCTTAGGTCGTAGTTATATCTTTATGTTTTTATTTAAATTATATGTTTCATACATCATTGATTTGAATAATACAATTTATGAATTTTTTTTACTAATTTTGTATATTCATACTTATTTGTGTACATCATATTTTAAATTTTTATTATAAATTAAATATTAATTTTTAAAAATTAGAATTAAAAACAAATTGAAATTAATTTTTAATACTAATCAAAATTATTTTGATAAAAATTAAATATAAAATTTTAGAAAATTATATTAAATAAAATTTAAAAAAATTATATTTTTTTTCCAATGCTTTTTTGGGCAAAGTTCCAATGACTTTATCAATGGATTTTTGACAAATAAAATAGAAAAAAAATATATAGAAAAATTGTTCCCTTAAAATCAGTTGAAAACTTTCAATAGAAAAAATTTTCTGACTACAATTTCACTTATGACCATTTCTGTTGTACCTTTTGATTTTTATTTGATACATTTGTTGAATATGCATTTTCCATTGTAGGTTGGTATTTGGGTTTATAGTTAAAATATGATTAAGAGTTTTTTATATTTGATAAAAATGTACGAGGGTTTTCTTTTATTTTTTCTTGAAACAAGGAATAAAGAAAGCCACTCATGCCATTTTGTTAAAAAAAATGATTTGTTTTCATTCATTTGGTTGTAAATGATGACTTTTGTCCTATGATGCAATCAAATAGGGAGAAAAAAGATTATTACAGTCATAAGCGATCCATGTACACCATCTCCGTTAGTTTTAATAGTAATATAGATAGTTTTACTTTTTTTCTAAAAATTCAGAAGGTAACGAGGGCGTTTGGTAAATAATTTTTTGTGAGCTTTTAACTGATTTGAGAGATGTTAATTGTTTAATTAAGTCAATCAATTATTTTTATGTCTATTAAATGGTTGTTTGAGTCAACTTTTTGACCTTCAAAAAGTTAATTTGAAAAAAACTAAGGAATGACGCTTTTTTAATTAGTTATTTGACATTTGGGATATAAAAAAAATCATTATCTCTTATCAATTCAATTTTTGACACATTTTCCCTTGATATACAGAAAAACCCTTATAAGAAAAATGTATAAAATATATTTTATGATAAATCATTTCTCAATTAATTGATATGCAATAATAATGATAATAATAATAATAATTAGTAATAATAAAAACTTCTTTTTATCTAAAATTATCTATTTCTTAATTAAAAATTTATAACAAATTATAACTATTTGTTTCTTAAAATAAAATCTAATAAGTATAATAAATTATATTTATTTATTTTTTTAAAAAATAAATATAATAAATTATAATTATTATTTCTTAAAGGAAAATCTAATGAATAATAAATCATAATAATTTTTTTTAGAAAAAGTCTGATAATAATATTTTAAAATATGAAATATTATTAAAATAAAATAATACTCAATCAAATTATAAATTATACATATATCCTTATATATCAATTTATATTTCAACAGTTAATAGGAAATAACTAATTTTATCAAATATCTTTATACAAACAATTAATACTAACAACCGATCAAATCAGTTAATACAATCAACTGATTATTAAATGGCACTAATATGTAAGATTTTGAAATTTATATATCATTTTTGTCACTCATCCAAATTTTAAGTACGGATAATAAAAGAATGCCAAAAGCCTATTGATGAAAGGGAAATTAGGATTTATTTTCCTACTTACATGCATAAAATTTTGTGAACTATTTTGTAGGGTGCTTTATCATACATTTTTGTCACTAACAATAATGATAACGATTATCACAATGTTAACCCTAATTGCAACGACGGAGCTCCTCATTAACAAATTGAGAGAAGCAATTATTATTATTATTATTATTCTCTCAAGCTCACTGTCCGTCTGTTATGCCCTAGTGGCACTTTTTGTCCTTCACAAGTCAGCTGGCAATCAAAACTAACATGAAAAATGTAATCATCCATCGGAATGATAAACATGAGAAAACGATTCTGCAGATTGTTGCGTAAAACAATTATCAACTAGGCAGAGAAAGCCAGACTTGTGACTTGTGTGAGCCAAAACCGAACTCTAACCGATCAAATTATTATTAATCTGGCCGTCCTCGTCTGACACTCATTGATTACATGAGACATCATTAGTGCTACTGACCATCAATTCCACGTTGTCCATTCGTATGGCTGATCGGCATCAAGTCTTGGGCTTTAAAACTTGAATTCCATGCCGGATATGACAGACTGGCATGTTTAAGCAACAAGTTGGTGTTGGAGACTTTTGGGTTCTTCGGAAAGACTATTGGCCCAAGAGTGCTAAAGAGATAAGCATTTTAAAGCTTCCAACTGATCCACGAGGCCAGTTGCATTATAGTAGGCGTAGGGTGGCTGTAGCATCTATCAAATAGCATACTAGAAATCCAAAGTCAGTTTGGAGAATAGATAGTGGTGTCTACAAGACTGGCATCGAGTCAGCCCACGTGCAGATCATGATTGAAAGGCATCATTCACTCAATTGTAAATATGAATTACTGAAACACGGTCACATAGTGGTTATACCATGTTCTCAGTTTTCTTTTTTCTTTTTTTTTATCTCTTTGATGACTTGAGTGACCTTTATCTGACCAATTGAGCTCTTGGAACATGAAGGGTCAAAAGGTGTCCAAACATAGTTCAAAGCATAAGAGAAATATGTTTGGTTTTTGGAATTTTTTCATTTCATTTTAATAAATTTATTTTATTCGATTTATAAATAAATTATATTATTTAAAAATCATATTAGAGATAATTATTTCAATTCAGTTGTAAATAATTTCTTTTAATTAATATATTAAAAAATACATAAAATTTAATTTAAAAATAAATTTTGATGATATTATAATTATTATAAATATTTTTAAAATCATACGAAATAGATCGGCAGAAATTCAATGAACTAATCTAGTTGAAGACGACTAGGTACGTTCCAAAGCGAGGTCGCAGAACTTGCTGGCAGATCACCTAGCACGAACTCAAGTCACCAAATGAATTACCTCAAACTAAAGGATAGCACGCCAAAGTTTAGTCAGCAGTCTGAGACATGCTTCCAACCGGCATATCAATCCTCAGAGACTGATAATGATTTGCCCAACATTTATTGTCCGATGCCTAACATTTATTGCCCACAGTAATGGAAATAATAATTTTGTAATTTGTCAAATTATACTTGTACTTTCACTACCTCGATAAATAAGAAAGAATTCATTGTAACAGGGAGAGTGAAAATATACATGGAGAAACTTTACCAAAATAGTGAGAGAATACTTGTATTGTTATTCTATTAATCTGAACAGAGAAACTACAGCATAACAATAAATATAAACCATCGTGAATATAGGGGTCATACTAACTTTAACCGAATCACGTTAAAAATCCTCTATATCCACCTTGTTCTTTCGGCTTTTGATATTTTCTTGCATCTTCGTTCTTTTTACAGTAGTTTGGTTAACAAGAACCTTGATTAACTTGATTACTAAAATCGACCGTTAATAATAGTAAATAAAATGTTAAAATAAGAGTAAAATATGTAATACAACATGTATTTTAGATAAAATAAAATAAATTCTAATAAAATTCTTAATAAATTTGATAAATTTTATAATAATATAAATATAATTAAAATAAGAATTATAAATTAAATGAATTGAAATGAATTCTCTTTTTAACTTAAAAAATGTCATTTAAAATCTTAAATAATAGTGATGATACTTATTTGAAAGATAATAAGGCACTCAATTGTCGTGCCAATAAGAAGGTCTCCCTTGGAAATTTTGCATTCTTAATGAATAAAAGTCAATTATTAATTTTATTGTTTATTTATTAGTTTCATAGGATATATACATATTAAAATTTTAATTTTTAAAATTTTAAGATATAAAAAATTTATAAAAATTAACAATTGATTTCTATTTATTAAATAATACAAACAGGTATTATAATTGAATCCGAAATTTTTTCATTCCTAATTACTTTACGAGAATTACGTACTAATTGTCTAATCAGAGCAGGACATGCGGAGAAGATGGCAAAATGGCGGAAGAGAGTGAGACCTAAAGTTCTTGAAAGTCTTCTCTCACTCTCTAGCCAAGGACCTCGGTTTCCCAGGCGTCCAATCGAATATCCCTTTAACTCCTTTTTGAATGATGTAGGTGCAATCTTCTTCCATTGATTCATTCAAATGAACATATATAGAATAATCAGTTTGAAATTGAACCTACCCTTATATACTGCCTGAAATAAGTTTAAAATAAAATGTGTGATGTATGTAAGATATGATAGAATTGTCATGGAGTTAATTGTACAAACAAATATCATGTTTTGACAAAGAATAGGTGAAAAAGCATATTTTAATAGGTAAAGTCTTCTTTTATACATCATGCTCTTTCACTAAACTTATACACATAATACAGGATCGTATAAAAGCAAAATGTACGTATAGCCTAACTCATGCCAAACACTGAGAAGTTCTGTCTTTGTTGAACAAGTGCTTATATTCTAGCGCCGTCAAAATTGAAGTCATCGCTTGCCAAACAATTCTGGCCCATGGGCATATTGGCGACAAACCAATGCTCTAATATTTTTTATCTTAAAAGAAATAAACATGAAGTAAATATATTAATATCTGAATGTACCATTAACTTTACTTATTTTGATCATAGAATAACACGTGAATTCCTAAAATGCTAGTCATTCAATGGCCAAAAAATTTTTATTTTTGTCACTAAAGGCTGTTAATTTGAGCGAACGAAACAATAAATGGGTTTCACATGCCCGAGCCCAAAACTGATGAATCGAATTAGGCCGAGCTCATAAAAGACTGGCCCTAAACTTCTTGTCCCGAACGAAACAGATTCTTGAGCTTTTTCTTTTTTTATATACAGTCGATTGTTTGGCCTTTTGGCAACAAATAGAAGTATTTTTTTAACAGTAAAAGTCACAAGTCATTTATATAACAAAAGGTAGGTTTTTAGTCGTGGTTGGGTACTATTTTATTTGAGAAATTCAATCTTAATCTCAAGAATTCCTTTACTTTTATGAGAAAAAAATAAAGATATGAATTTAAAGGTTGGTCTCAATATTTATGCAACCCTATGTGTTTATCATTCTCTTAAACTTGTGTCCGACATACTTTATTTTGGATTTATTTTGGATTAAAATAAAAATTTTCAATTTTATTATAATCCACTTCATTCATCTAAGAAAAATATCATGTGAAAATTATAAAAATACTTAATTTTCATAATATAAGATTATGTGTGTACATTTAAATAAGTACAAAACATTATTGTTCATTTAGAATGATGGTCAAATTATTCATTTGCCATGCCCTTGAACCTTGAATTGATCAAATGATGTTATAGCCGCGTGTCAAATATCAAATATAAATAAGGTCATGACCACCTTTAATCTTGTTGAGAAAAAATAGAATGATTTCAGAAATTATATATATTTATAATTTTTTAATATTTTTAAAATGATATATTACTTAATATGCATTAATATATATAATGCCATGAATTCAAATTTAAAATATTGAGATAAAAAAGCAACATAGGTCAATGTACTATTCCAAATGCCAACACAAATTTTCTAGTAGACAATGAAAATATAGATTTTCTCACTTTTTGAAAATAAGACTATTTTTATGAAAAAGGAGATAAATATATAGTTTTTTAATTTAAATTGTGATTGTTGTATAAATTTTTTTTACTCTCATAAGCAGGAGATTTGTGTTCATGTTTGTTTTCTATCTAGCACTATAATTGAATCATTTAAAATTATGTGCAAAGCAAAAAAAGAAAAAAGTTTTCTCATGTTTATTCTCTTTGAACATCTTTAATACATCGGGTAATTCTGTAGAAGGGGAAGCCGAAAAAATCCCTTCAGGTGTGGCCTAAACCTAATGTACAAATATCCTCTCTAGGCGGCGCATCCCAATTGGCAGTCCGGTTTTTCACTTCTCCAAAATCCTCGATACACCCTTTCAATTTCAGAGACCGAACTCGCCTTCTCGCAGCCGCCAAATTCTTACCAGCAACTCTATCAAATACCTTCTCCCACCCACTTTCCCAGCTCTCGCGAGCATCACAAAGCTCAAGGCTCCTATTTTCCCAGTTCGTCCAGCTCCAGCCTCTGTCCAGCTTCTTCATCACATCCTCCACGCACACACCTTGACAAGCCGGCTTGCATGGCCTGCATTTGGCTCCGCTCAGCGGGCCCCGGCTCGACATCGCCGCCACCGGCACACCATACCTCGCCGGCGGAAAATCGTACTTACGGTCCGAAACGATGCAGAAAGGGAGTCGTTTCGTGATGTAGCTTACACCTTGAGTGGTTAACTGGGCTTTGAAAGCAGACTCTGAGTTGAGATTGACGAGTCCTACGGAATCAAGATTTGGGAGTAAGGAGAGACGCGACAATGCCACTGTTGAGGATTTCATGTCTCCGATGCCTAGACGGTCGTTGAGTCCGCCATACGAGGATCCGGGTGGGACCAGGTATTGCCCCGGAACGAAGTTTTCCGGGTGGAGCGGGGCATTCCAGTACCCATCCACTCGTGTTCGGACTATCCAGTCGTACGTGAAGTTGTTTTTGAGCTGGTACGATCTTATCATCGTCAGGCATCCTTCCACGAGATTGAAATATTGAAGCAACCCCTGAAAAAAAAAAACAGAAAATTAAATAATTATCAAATTAATTATTTTTAAAAAGGTAAGAAAAGACATGAACTTTAATTTGTCCTATATAACAAAGATCCCTATCCACTGCCTTAAAGTTGTATGGAATTTAAGCCGCTGAAGTGTGAAAGTACAGTAACATCTTTCGGTTCAGAACGAACCAAGATAATGTTCGGCCCCGCTGGATTCAAGAAGCTCACCTACTATCAACTGTACTAAATAATTTATTAAAGACAGTGGAATGATTTCCTATAAATTTTACATTATATAATTGGTTGTGTGAGACAGTTTAGTGCTTGAATTTTTAAAATATTTAAAATTTTATTATTCGATGAGAATTTCGTGGTATTGTCAGTTCTATGGATTATTTTTTTTATCATTACTCTTTTACACTAAAAGAAATTTTTGTCAACTATTCAAATTGTAATCAATATTGAAATAATGCTTTTAAAGAAAATAAATTAATTTATAATTATAGGCAGAATTAAAGTTGTTGCAGTTGGTAGCCTGTTGAAAAAAGCCTTGCCAACGAAGGTTTTCTGATAGAATTCTTCGTGCTAAAGTTTGCTAAACCAAATTTGGTGACAAACGTGACAGGGATCAGGTTTGGTTTTTTGGTTGGAGTACCAAAAAGGTGGGAAAAGATTGCTAAACCGAATTTAGACATGAACTGATTACATACCATAATAGAAAAGTATAGAAGAAAAAGAAAGAGAAGCAGATTACATATGGCTTATTAATTTACCAAAAAATGATTTATTAAAAATAAAAAATCAGAAATAATTTTAAAAAAAAAAAAAAGAGAGAAAATGCAAAATTAGCCGTGAAACCTGGATGCCGTTAGGGGACCCACTCGAGGTGAGGACACTCGCCTGAACCTCGTTCTCCGGTAACCGTTGAGGCCGAAAGATTCGTACAGCAGCGATTCTAGTCGCGTTCTTCAACAACGAGAACTTGAACGAACTAGAGTCCAGCGGACTATGCAAAAAGAGATCCGAATTCGGATACTCCTTCAATATCATATCCATTATGGATGGTCCGGTTAGTTCGAACCTTCTAGCCGCGCCCACCAAACAAACCGCCATTCTTGACCGCCTTAACTCTTCCTTCCTCTCTTTCCAGTTAATCTCTTCAAAAACATTCTGGTTGGAGACGTTAATCCTTTGAAATCTGTGGCCACCCAGAAAGTGATTTAAAGGCGTAAGAGAGTTTAAAGGCGATGGAGAGAGAGAGAAGAACGCAAAGAAAGAGAGAGAAAGGGCTATCAAGAGAACCGCCGGCCGCCAATCCCCAATGGTAAAGGGCATCGTAAATTTTCTGGGACTCTTTAGCATCTCCGTTGGTTTTTTTTTATCACAAATACAAGTTTAACTGTCTCGGCAGCTTCTCGGGTTCCCTCAAAACGAAATTCATGTGCCGAGACAGGAAGGGATAGAGAAGAAAACTGAAAGAGTAGAAAACTTTGTGATATGAATTGGCGTTGTGCTGAATTATTCGTGTGAGGATGGCAAGTATGACACGGTCATTTCATTTGGCACGACGAATCGTCCTGTAGATGTGATATCTGCGGCGCTTTGAGATTATGACCAAAATTGAAAAGTGGTTGCAAACGCTTCTGCATAAAGTCAGGGCAGGATAAACTTCACTCTTCTAATTAATTCCGTGTAAATATCCCTTTCCGTTGCTGCACAATTACGATTGGTAATTCTAAAAAGAATAAAAGAGCAAATGGATATTGGGTGCGTTGGGTTTTGGAGAATATTTCTTATTTTTATTTTTTAAAAATAATTTTTATTTTTAAAAATCATATTTGATTTAATTTAGTATTTTTTATTTCTAAGAAATAAAAATAATAAAAATATATTTGATTTATTCATTTTTAATTAATTAAAAGTTTTAAAATTTACAATAATATTATTATATTTTTAACTTTTAAAAACAAAAATGATGAAAATATTTTTTTTTATTTTTAATTTTCAGTCCATTTTAAGAAATATTTCTAAGAAACATTTCCAACAAAATCAAACAAAACATGTTTTTAACCTTATTTTCTGTTTTTATTAAAAATAAAAATAGAAAATACTTAAACCAAATGCCAGTTTTTTATATTTCTTGGAGATTTGAATAGTTATATGACACTTTAAAAAAATAATTAAAAATTAAAAAAAAGGAAAGGACTAAAGTAAAACTTTTGTAAGGATTAAATTGAAAATTTTCTTTTTGAGTGGGTTTTTGTAAAAGGCGGTGCAAAGCTTAGCGATTAAGTTGCAATTTGTCCCATTTCTTTTTAATTATAAAAAGAAACCTAGCCCGACTCCTTCTTTAGAATTCCCGAAACTTCCCCCGGTGCAACGTGCGAGCTCCGACCGGCTTCCTTCCTCTAGTGATTCTCTTCCTTCTCCGATGCTGCTGCCATTCGGTGAGCTCGGCAGCGTCTTCTCCTACACCGACATCTCTTCCTTTTCTAGCATCCTTCAGCCTGAAAGCTCTGTAGTAACGTCGTCTTCGGCGATCCGTTGCTTCTTGGTCTGGCTTGCTCCGGCGACTTTCTCTCTTTCCGGCCATCTTCTTCCTTCCTCCGGTGCCTCCCTCCGGCTCACAGCAGTAGCTCGGCGACAGCAGCTCTCTCTTCCCCTGTTCAGAGTTGGTTCGGCCGAGGCCCAAAACTTCCCCGCTGGCAATGCTCCGGTCGATGGCGAGTTACCTACTAATGCAATAGGACCTAGTGAGCATTCCTAGAACATTAAATTTATTCTGCAATGATTGTGCAGTTAGATGTCAATAAAATTGTGTAAAAGCTCAAAAATACAAAGTTGATGAGATTGAAAAATTTTATTGTTATTTTGCTTCAGATATAATTCTTATAAAATATGAAGTTCGTAAATGTTTGAATTCTAGGATTTCAGCAGATTCCCTAGCAGAATTTCTGGTAGGCAGTTCTGTACTCCTAGAGGTGAGTAAATGATCCTGCACTCTTGATAATCCCATCAAACATTGGTATATGGCATTTGGAAATGATTTACTGCGATGAGAATGTATTCCTATTTTGCCTTGAGAAAATGGTATTTTATTGCATGATTACGTGATATATAAATCTATTTGTACATTGTATATGTTTATGAAAATGGTTTGTTGTGATGAATATGTATTTTTTTTATCCTGTTTTATTGTGAGAATTGATGAAAATGTTTTCAATGTGAAAAGTTTGGATAATTTGAGACCTTGGGATCAATGGAAACCCATTGGTAATTTGGTGACATTTGTGAATAGCCTATGTGGCTGAGTAATAAGGAAATTAGCCCGTATGGCAGGATAATATAGTAAATGGCCTGAATGGTGGTAATAGCCCAAGGGGCGGTAATGAGAAATGTGACTGTTGAATATGAGTATTTAATACGTGTTATAAGTGAAAAGGAAATATTGATGATGTCATGATTACCAATAGGAGTTCCTTGGAATCTAGGTGTTGGTATTGTTTTTCTACATTTTGAATGAAATGGAAATGAAAATGCTTTAGTTGATTTTGAAATGTATTGATAATACTGCTTACCCGAAAATGGATTCTTGTATACTGTGATATGAAAATATTGTTATATTGATTTATTGTTTAAAGTTGGTATTACATGAAGTATTTAGTTAAATGATTTAAAATGTTTGATCCATTAGTAAATTGTGGGTAACGCTCAAGTGCACTTGAACTAGCCGGTAGGGAGCAATAAGGATGGAGAGAGGTATGGAGATATATGTTCATGAGCATCCAGCAGATGTGTTGGATGGCTTATGACGGGATTATAGGACGGTTACTTTCTGAAATTTACTTTTGGGAATCCAGTGGACTGTTTATCATGCTAATATTTAATGAAATTTTTGAAAGAGAATGGTTTTCTCTTCCGTTTATGTTATGGTGAATTTATTTTTCTCAAAGACTTATTTGATGGTTATATATAAGTTATTGAATATTATGGTTTTCATTATTTGATTTCTCTTGCGAAATAATAATTTTTGAAACTATTTTGATATTATAGTTGTTGAACGGGTAAGCACATCTTCACAATTATATTATATATATATACATATATATATATATATATTCAAACATGGTTTTTAAATGGGATTTTAGGTGAGCATGATATTGTTTACTCACTGAGTTTCTTAAAAACTCACTTTTTGTTTCCATGTTTTTCAGAGTCAGAAGCCTTTCCGGCCTTCTCATTCTGTAGATCACCATTTGTGGAGATTGAAAGATATAAAAATGATAATGTAACATGGCAGTTGGATAGGATTGCATATGCATGTGTTGTGTTTGTTGACTGGATGCCCAGCAGGTTGTGTAATGTCTAGTCTGGGCCACGAAAAAAATATATGTATTGTGTGACATTGTATAGGTTCTGATGGGCGTGTAGCCCTTGATGTTTTCTATAAAGGCCTTATGGCCAGGTGTCCAAAAAATAGGGGAAACTCTGTTGGATTTCCATTAAAAATGGATACATGCATTTTAGATGTGTATTAGTTTAATGTATGTCATTATTGCATGGTAAGGCTTATAAAGGGTTTTTTTTATGAAAAGAATTTCCTGATGGTGACCTTCTATGTCGGTCACGTGCACTGGGGTAGGTCGTGACAAGTAAATGAGATACTATTCTTTCCTTTTTTTTTATAGAAAGGCATGTTAATTTTGTGAGTTGGGCTTGCTTACAGACTTGACTTTGTTCTTGTTGTGGGTATTCTACGCAAAAATGAGCTAGCAAAGGTCAAGCTATAAATAAGTTCAAATGAGAAAAGAGTTAAGATCATCAGATCATTAGCTATAAGAGCATAGAACAAGGCAGGAGCCCTGGCTCGCATAGGCCAATAGTTCATCCTACGCGAGCTCACATTACTAATGGCAAGCTCGTGAGCTTAACACTATTGCCTAAAGGCCAGTAGTGACTCCAGATCAAGAGTTCCGACTTGTGGATGTAACATCTTACCTAGTTAAAGCTCGCCGAAAGTAAACCTAAAGCAAGCCCCCTCTAAGACCAAGTTCATTGGGTTAGCCTGTGAAAAATAACTAACACGAGCCCACTTGTAGAAAGCAGTCTACAGAAATCGATCGACAGTCTGCAAAAGCCAATTGTAGAAGCTATACTTGTCACATACATTTATTATTTGATGTAATAGAAATATAACTTGTATAATTATATTTGTAACCTCCCAGCCTCTATAAATAGGAGGAGGGAGATCATTGTAAGGGGAAGCCCAGAAAATACATACTAAAATTATATAGAAATTTCTCCAGATAAATAAAATAATACCGTGGACATAGGGACTTATGCTATTTGGTTTTAATCGAATAACATTAAAAATCCTTCTGTGCTGTTGCTGCTTTCCATATCTTTATTCTTTGTTTATGTAACCGGATTGCAGCGAGTCCTTAAGAACTCTTCAGATTGACTATATTTGGACCGAACCAAATTTCACCGTCAAGAGTCCTAATCAACATACTTACTACATAATGACTTTAATTTTTTTTAAAACTAATTTTGACCTCTTAAACATGATTACTTTCAATTTTAAAAAAAAAAAAAAACACACACACACACACACACTTTCTCTCTTTCCTTACTGCAATCGGATGGTGAGGCCATTTAAAGTGTTTTGTTATATATCTTTTATACCCTTTGGTTTTCCAAACGCCAAAAGGTCCATGGCTTCCAAAAGGCATTTTTTTTTTCGGATTTGGATCCTCTCATGTTACTGCCTAACATGACATTGTCATGTTAGTAAAATCTTAACCCTTTAATTTCATTAAAGACAAATTAATGGCTAAGACAGATTATAACTATTTTCTCTCTCTCCTCAAAACTCACAGTTTCATTAATTTTTTTCTCTTTTGTAGCTGCAAACCTTCACCTTGTATATTCTAGCAGAGATTGGCCCTGTTCTTGTTCACAGGGAATCGAAAAGGCAGTCATCGACACCTTTCCGATCCTGGTATATTCTAGCATCAAAGACCTTAAAATCAAAAAAGAAGCACTCGAATGTGCGGTTTGCTTGAGCGAGTTCCATGACATAGACAGGCTTCGGCTGTTGCCTAAATGCAACCATGTTTTCCACCCAGGATGTATTGATGTATGGCTTATTTCCCATGTTACTTATCCTGTTTGTCGTGGGAATCTGAACACGGACTCTGGTGAAGTAGAAATTTCTGTGCTGACTCAGTTGAATGATGACGTGTTGGGCCAGGAAAATGGTAGCAATAGAGTTGAAATCTGTGAAACAAAACAACAAACAGTGATGTCAAACGTTAAGGAAGAACAAAGGATTACAATTAATGAGGATGAAACTACAATAAAGCAAAACCTTTCCTCGAAGTCTAGAAAATTCAGGAAGCTTTCGAAGTCCAATTCGACAGGTCATTCGTTGATTGAACCTGAAGCGAACATGGAGAGGTA
>JANHAO010008944.1:0-18804 GCA_026873985.1 Saraca asoca | reverse complement strand
AAGAAAATAAAGAGCTGTGGTGTCGCCACTGGAGGTGCATTAGAAGAAGAAAGTTGAAGTCCTTGGTGGCTCATGGGGCTCTAATCAGCTAAGGTAAGGCCCTTTGCAGCTGGTCCTTCTTCTTAGTCATAGGTTTTTCCCTTCGTATTCTGATTAGCCTGTATCCAGAGCTTTCTGATGTAGTTCTACCTCATTGAGATCTTTTAATGAATAAAGTTTCCTTTTGTGATTTCTACTTGTTGCCCTTGTTTCCCATATGAGCATTGTTTGAATAGTCTGTGTGATCTGCACATAGTTAGAAAATAATGTGAGAGCTGCGAACACTTGGTCGCAAGTAAGCTACGAGTTAGAGCAATCTCCTGCTTGGGCCAATCCTATGGCCAAATAAGTATATAAGTCAGTATGAGAACTGTGAAATAATAGACAAGTTTGCATGAGAGCTGCAAAATTAACAAATGAGCAATCTCGTGCTCGAGTTGATATCATGGCCAAACAGATATATAAGTTCGCATGAGAGCTACGAAATGATAGAGTTTGCATGAGAGCTGCGAAATTAACAAGTGAGCGATCTTGTGCTCGGGCAGACCTCGTAGCCAAACAGATATATAAGTTCGCATGAGAGCTACGAAATAATAGAGTTTGCATGAGAGCTGCGAAATTAACAAGTGAGCGATCTTGTGCTCGGGCAGACCTCGTGGCCAAACAGATATATAAGTTCGAATGAGAGTTGCAAAATAATAGAGTTCGCATGAGAGCTGTGAAATAGTAAAGTTCGCATGAGAGCTACGAAATTAAAGTTTGCCGATCTTGTGGCCAGGCGATCATGTGCCCAAATAAAAGGGTGACCGATCTTGTGGTCGGGGTGATCTTGTACCCAAATAAAAGTGGTGCCAATTAGGTGAATCACCTGTTTGAAGAAAATTTAAAATCAGTAGAGTATTCAAAATGTTTACATAATTTACAAAAATTACAGAAGTTTAAAAGATAGTCCTAATAGTAAGAGAC
Organism: Saraca asoca; assembly: GCA_026873985.1. Lineage (NCBI taxonomy): Eukaryota > Viridiplantae > Streptophyta > Magnoliopsida > Fabales > Fabaceae > Saraca > Saraca asoca. The sequence goes on along the minus strand of JANHAO010008944.1, from coordinate 17,799 downwards.
TGTTCTTGCTTGGGGTCCCACCGAGATGGTCCAAATCACTGCCTGGAATGCTGCATAACGTAGTCTTGCAAGCAACCTCTTTTGATGAAATCTTCAATAGCATCTCTCAGCACCCAACACTCTAAGGTAACATACCCGAACTCGTTGTTGTATGCACTGAATTTCCCTCGGTTAAGTCTCGACTTACTGGGAGTCTTCAAGGGTGGAGGCTTTCCAAAATCCTCTTTGTCCCTTTCCATCGCAAAGATCTTGTCCTGGGCGTGTGACAAGTTGCTATAGGTGCTGTGATGACCTGAGAACGGGGGTCGTTCATCCTTGCTCTTCTTAGTGGGCTGATGATCGAGGCTATCACTTTCGTTTCCACGGTTACTCTTCTTATTTTGAGCCGAGCTACTCGACTCTGGCTTTTACGGACTGAAAGTTTCATCCCATCTGATCTGCTTCGCAGGTGGCTCATAAAATTCACCCAGGTTGCTATCTGGGGAGTTGTACAGACTCTTGAACAGTTTCCCGTCTCTGTGAAGTGCCGCTGAGACGGCAATCAGGATGGCCTCATCTAAGGGCTTTTCCACATTATTGACCTCATGCCCAAAATGAGTGATATAGTCTTTCAGTGTTTCATGCTTACTCTGGAAGACCGTAGCGAGATGACATGGGGGCGCGAGTTACCTTTTCAGTGCTCAGTACTGGTCAATGAACTTTTCCTGACACTCCTCCCAATTGCTAATGCTATGAGCCAGGAGGCTCCTAAACCACATTTGAGGGACTTCACCCAAAGTAGTGAGGAAAACGTGACACTTGACTAAGGAGTTGCAAGTTCAAAGGTCCATCTGGATGTTGAATAGGTCCAGATGATTGTGTAGGTCACTGTCTCCGTCATATAGTAGAATGTCTAGAACTTTGACCTTACACGGGAGGGGTTCCTCCATGATTTCCCTAGAAAAAGGGGTTCGCTCCCTAAAGTGACCTTGGTCATTTCGAGCTTGAGGGTGCTCCTCCAAGTGCCTGACTCTTTGAAGGAGATCTTCTATCAAAACGTCTAAGCCCCCCAGTCATCAGCTAGAGGCTTGGTGACTTGGTTCACTCTTCCAACTGCATGAACGGTGATTTGAGGTTTGCTCTTGATCAGTTTCTTTGGAGAGCTTAACTCTGGGTGCGACGGTCTCGACTCACCCTTGCACATTCTAAGCTTGTGCTTGCACTAACATTATGATTGTTTTAACCAGCTTTCCCATCATGTGTTCAAGATTTTCCTGACATTAGAGCCAGGTTTGCTTGCATTCCATCGGTACCATTGGCAGCGAGTACTAGTCGTACTGAGCTGAATGGAGGGACACCAGTGGTTGCTCTGATAACAAAAGCAATGGACGAATCCATCGTCGAGACATGACCATTTGGAGGATGGGGTTATGTATTTGAAGCTCTGGTGGCTCTTCCTTTGGCCATTACAGTAAGAAATGAACCAGGACATGTGAGATCCCCACAAACGGCACCAAAAATGCCAACGTCAGATTTTGGTAACGAGCCAAACTCCAACCAAAGGGGGGATTCTTCTGGGATCTCTGACCGTCAAGTGGTTCAAACATAGAAAATTAGTAAAATACACAAAGAAGAAAGGAAGAGCAGTAAAAGGACACAAGATTTTTAACATGGTTTGGCCAAATCCAGATAAAATCGGACCCTATGTCCATGGTAATGTATTGTTATGGAAATATTTCTACAAAGATCTTAGCATACAATATTTCTTTCTCTCATAGTTTCGATTGGCTCTCTCTCTATTTTGGTAGAGTTTTTGCCTGTATCCAAGATCTCTCTTTGCAAAGGGCTCCTTTCTCATATTTATTGAAATTGCAGGGGCCGTTTTGCAAAAATGAGAAATGGTTTTTCATTAAAGTGAAAACGACAGCGTTTTGGCTGTTTGACAACTAAACTAAAACGACGCCGTTTTGGCCTATCTTTATCCTGGCCAAAAAGCCAGCCTCGATTAAAAGAGACCATGAGATGGTGAAAGCTTCTAGAGCTCTGCTAGGCTCGATCTTGGTCCAATTTCCGGCTCCACGACTAGCTAACACTCAGGAGTGGAGTTATTGTGGTCATTGGAAGACGTTCTTTGGCGTGGATCACCGGTGGAGGCAGGATACTTTTGCTGCTCCGGTGACAAGCTTCTCTGAGCATTTCGCTGCAATCAAGCTTCTCCAAAGGTTGGTGAAGCTTCTTGTTAACTCTATTTAGCTTTATTCCTAAATCCAACAAGATCCGAGGTCGTTTGCCCGGTTGCTCTTCGGTGAACGAGCAAACCAACAACCCTTTCATATAATCAAGTATATGTAAAACATATAAAACAAGAATGCATAGAATATTAACTATTTGATTCAAATTATGGTCATGCATGTCTCAAGTTATTTGATTAAAAATTTAATTCAAGTAAGTTGACTAATTTGATTCCATCATCAAAACATCACAATCAATCTATTTTGAAAATTAATCTTGATTAATTTTAAAATTAATCAATTAGTCAAATCCATCATACTTTCTAAAACTTTGGAGTTAAATAAATAAAAGGAAAGTTTCCAAAACTATTTCCAATCAATTGGTATTGATATTCAAATTAGATGCAAAGATAAGGAAAGTTTTCATAATTGCAAAAACATAATTTAGGTAGGTTTTTCTCAAAATTGGTTGTGATTGCAATTAATTTCCTAAATTGTATTTGTAAAATTAGGCATAAGGCTAATTAACTATCATCACAACCAATCAAGGCAGTCAAAACCACCACATATGGTGGCTAGAAATACATCTAGCCATGTTGGTCCAACCAACAAATTAACTAGCTGGCTAGTTCGGCTAGCAAGTTGTTTAGCCAACAGCCATGGCAGCCAACTAGCTTCTTTTTCGATGTATTTTTCACCCAAAGTATAGATCCAATTTATATTGGTTTTGAAACATTTTCAAAAGAAAATTTCTACACTTTAAATGAATTTTTTTTTATCATATGAAACTAAATTACAACATGCATATAATAACAATTACCACCTTAACAATTAAATATTTAATCATGAACAAAAAGAAAATAACATGAGTTCTAATACCACTGTTGGGAAAAATAGATCAAAAGCGTCAAGCATGTGCTTTGAAATTTTAAGCTTTTTCCCTAATGTTAGTTTGGTTGGATGGAATAGGAATGGAAGTGGAAATAGGAAAAGAATGGAATGACCATTCCATAATTATGTTTTGTACAATCAGGAATGGAATAGGCATTTCATTCCATTTTTATGTTAGATATAGTAAAACATTGTAAAAATAGAATGGAAAAAAAGCAGTTGATTACAATTATATCATTATAACCAAAAATAATAATAAAATATTTATTTAAAAGCAATAAAAAATGTGCAAGGCTTCAATTTTTCAATTTATATAGCATTTCATTCCATTTTTTTATTCTTCAAGTATGCTAGTCTTCTTTTCGTAATTTTAACTCATCTTATATATCAATAAATAAATTTTAATTTATTGATTTTTATTTTATATTAAATAATTTTATATAATAAATAATATTTATTTTATAAATAACATAAAATATCTTATTTTATATTCTTCTATTAAGAATATAATTATCAAAATATTTTTATAATAAAAGTATTGAAAAAATAATATTATTATATTATTTATTAATATAAGGACAATTTTGAAATATATAAAAAACATAAAAGATAAGGATGTAAAAAGGTCAATCCATGAATGATGGAATGGCCTATTCCATTGCTTTTATAATGGAATGGAGATTCCATCATTTGATGGAACAACCATTCCCTAAGGAATAAGCATTCCCATTCCATAGAATATACCAAACATATTTCTTATCCATTCCCACTCCATTCTATTCGACCAAACGTAACATAAGGTTGGACATGTTGTTTGCAAATTAATTCATAAAGATTTGTATAATTCAAATAAGCATAAAAGTGATTATTTGAATTTGATCTCCAAGTAATTCCATAAACTTTTCAACAAGCCTTATGATCAAGTCCTTTGGATCGTTTTCATGCAACTCCTTCAAATTTAATCTTCAATACCAATGGTGACCCACACAAACCAAATAGATTCAAAGCCTCCACTAATGATTATGTAATAGGTAGATTAGGAAAATCAACTATTTAGCTTATGAGATGCTAGCTTTTCAAGAAATCAAAAATTTACTCAGCTAGGATTGGTGTTTGAATGTAAAGAAAAGAAGAACAAAGAGATCTTACTAAGAAAGGTTTGGGTGCAAAGCACATGTGTTAGGTTTGGTGTATTGTGTTGTTCTAAAAGGGTTGGTATCTCTCCTATTTAAATAGAAGATATCAGAGCACAAGCAAAAGTAGGGAGCAAGTATAAGAAATGCACAAGTTAAGGTTTCCCTTACTCTTGTAGTCCATTTCTCTAAGCAATTGGGCTACATAGCAAGGATTAATACTCTAGGCTTATGTGTTGCCCTATGGGCCTAAGGAGTTCATACTCCTTGCTTGGGTTATAATGAGTCCAAACTCATTAACCTTCATACACCCACTTTTGTGTCCAATAAGCCCAAACTATGAGTCCAAACTCATAAACTCTCTTATACAAAAATTCTCAAATTTTTTTAATTTATTAATGAAGACAACTTTCTAAGTGAGGAACCATTCCTCTATTTATGATCTCCTCCAAAGTTAATATAAATGTTCCTACAACATTCAAATATTAACATTAGAAATTTGCTACTATTTAATAACTATAATCTCTATTAGAATTATTAAATCATTAATTAATTAACACTTCTAATCATATTAGAACATTTAATTAATCATTTTAAATTTTCAAAATATTCATTAATTTAACACTTTGATTCAAAATATTTTGCATTCTAACTTTTCCTTTGACTTTGGATCTAAGAGATTCTATTATGTGTGACCCATTAGGTTTCCATGTATGTTAGCAATGAATTTATTTACAAGCTTCTGCAAGCTTAATTGAATTAAAACCTTTTTTAATTCAAACATAATTTCCTTAAATTGTTCAAATAAATTCATAAATCATTATTGGTTTCTAGCAAAGCATCATGACCACCTAAATGCCAGGAATAGATTTTTGGAAATTAAAACCTTTCCTGACAAGGTGTTAGTGTATAATTCAATCCCTTCATCTTGATATTCAAATTGGACTTAGGATATGATTCAAGTGTCAACCCTAATTAAATGTCCAATAATAGGTACATGTTTAATGACTAAGTGCTATCTCATAATTGATTATACATAAAACTCCTTTTATATTATCAATATCTAGGCCTATGATTTTGATAATTGCACAAGTGTCAAAACATCTTTTGAATATCTTTCCTTATTATCAAAAAAGACGAATTCTTTTTTTATCAATCATTACCTTTATATATTTCGTAGTGCACCTAATAATTATTCGTACATACTCTTTAAGAGTACAAATCTAAAATAATATCAAAGTACATAACTCCATACATAGAGTATTGTATTGATTTTAAGTCTAAAGATCACTCACACCACCTTTCACATGAGAAGTTCATTGACACATAATAACATTCCATACAGTTACTACTGCGGGTCAATTTAGTCATATATTCCATAACATAGATCCATATGTCTTGCCCATATATCTACATATCTATAATGTATGAGATCACTGCATTCTTCTAGAAGAATGTGACATGACATATGTAGGTTTACCCATGAATTTTTTTTTTCTTCAGTACTGGTTGATTTTTACACCATAATTGGTTAGGATTATTGTATAGAGATTCTACTTATTTTGGTCAAAAAATTTATTCAGGTTGTTCTCTAGGATTTTTAGGAAGACATTGGTGCACCCATTAATTATTTATTAGTGGAAGAATCTTTACTGGACTAAATTTCATGGTCTTTTACTCTCACATTGATGGGCTTTTCACATTAAAAATTGTCGATCTCCAAATTGTGTTAGATTTACTTAATTGCATAGGGTTGAAAAAGTTGATTTTGATAATTTAATACTTTTTATTGTAATACATTTTAGTTTTTTTCCAACAAATGGTATCAAGAGCTTGGTTGTTGCTTTGCCCCATGTGATTACATGGAAGAAAATTTAGGAGGCACGCTAATTAAATTGAATTCTTCAAATTATTCATATTAGAAGTCTAGAATGGAAGATTTATTATACTGCAAGAATTTGTTTGATCTCATTAAGGCTAAAGGTATTGAACATGTTGAGAAAACTGATTAGGATTGGAATAAAATAAATAGAAAGATTGTTAGTTTGATTAAGTAGTGGATTGGCAGTAGTGTATTTAATCATGTGTCTACTAAAATTGACATTCATGAATTGTGGACTAAATTAGCTAGTCTGTAAGAGTGTAAAATTGTACATAATAAAGCCTTTTTGATTTGGAAGCTGGTGAATATGAAATATAAAGAAAGGTGTTTAGTAATTGAGCATCTAAGCAGCTTTCAAGGTATGGTGAATTAGTTGACTGCTATGAGTATGACTTTGGATGATGAAATGCAAGCACTTCTATTACTTAGTTCCTCGCCTAACAGTTGGAAAACTCTAGTTATATCATTAAGTAATTCTACTCCAAATGGTAATGAGAATTGACAATAGTGAAAGACAGCATGTTGAATGATGAAACAAAAGGAAAGAACATGGAACTTTGAATCATCAAATACACTAGTTGCTGGAGATGCATGTAGGAGAAATCAACATAAAAATTTTGATGATCATGGAAAGTCCTAAAGAAGATCACAATCTAGAAACAAAAAAAAAAATGTTAAGTGTTTCCATTATGGAAGAATAGGCCATAGTGAGAAGAATTATTGCCAACAACTAAAAAGAGATAAATCAAGGGAAAGAGGCAAAGATAAGAAAGAAAATTAAGATACTACAGCAATTGTATCTAATAAAAATGTTATGATTACTTATTATGATGACTATTTGAATCTCGCATGTGAAGACTCTACTTGGGTTGTTAATTTAGGAGCTTCATACCACATTACTCCTCATAAAAATTTCTTTACATCATGCGGTTAGATTAGGAAATCAAGATTCATGCATATCGTTGGTATTAAAGATACCAACTTGGAAACTAATACCGAATGCAAAATGCGATTGAAGAATGTTAGACATGTTCCTAATATATGTCTCAATTTACTCTCCACTGGATCACTTGATGATATGGGTTTTGAAAGCTACCATGATAAAGATAAATGGAAACATACAAAGGGATCTCTAGTTATGGCAAAAGGTGAAAAGATTAGTTCTCTTTATCAAACATTGTGTAAAGAAGAGGTGAATGCTACTGAAGACTCTTTTGTGTTTTGGCATATGCGTCTGGGTCACTTGATGTGCTAGCAAAGTGAAACTCCTTTCCTATGAAAAGTATGTCTCTAAAGAATTATACTCATTGTTTGGCAAGTAAATAACATAGAGTTTCATTTTTCAAATCCCTTATCCATAGGAAATCAAATATTCTTGATTTGATTCATACTAATGTGTGTTATATGGATTCAAGAACTCTTGATGGTGCTTTATATTTTATTACATTTATTGATGGCCACTCCAAGAAAGTTTGAGCCTCTCTTCTAAAAACTAAAGACTAGGTGCTCGATGTTTTTACTAAATTTCATATACGTGTTGAAAAAGAAACAAGAATGAAATTGAAATATGTTCGAGTAGATTATAGTGGTGACTATAAAGGTCCATTTGAGAAATACTGTAAAGATCACAGCATCAAGTTTAAAAAGACTATTCTAAAGACACCTTGACAAAATGGGATTACAAAGAGAATGAACTAGACAATTAATGAAAGAATTAGATGTATGCTCTCTTATGCTAAGTTATCTAAAGCCTTTTGGGGTGAAGCAATGAGAATTGCAGTGAATTTAATTAACCTTTCTCCTTCAGATGCTCTTGATTATGATGTTCTAGAAAAGGTGTGGGCTGGGAAAGAAGTCTCATATAATCATTTAAGAATGTTTGGTTGTATAGTATTTATGCACATTCCAAGAGATGAAAGATCCAAGCTTGATGGCAAGACTAAACAATGTGTTTTATTAGGTTATGGTTATGATGAATTTGGTCACAAATTGTGGGATTTGGTAGATAAGAAAGTTATCAGAAGCCAAGATGTGGTATTTTTGAAGACCAAACTATTGAAGATCTTGACAATACTAAGAAGCTAAAGCCAATAGACACTAGTTATATGGATTTGAGTCCTAAACCTCCTACCATTTTTGCTAATGATCATAGGAGAGATGCAAAGTTCCATGAGACTACACTTTAGCCTAAGGTGCCTATTGATCCTATTTTACCTGAATAACCTTTTGAGCCTTAGTTGATAAGATCTACTTGAGAGTGTTGTTCTTCCCAAAGATATCTACCTGATGAATATGTGATGCTCACTGATGGGGAAGGGCCTAAGAGTTGTGAAGAAGCTATATCTGATGAGCATAGAAAAAAGTGGCTTCAAGCCATACAAGATTAACTGAATTTCTTACATGAGAACAAGACATATAAATTGGTGAAGTTGTCTAAGGGTAAGACAACACTCAAGAACAAATGGGTATTCAAGATAAAGTCAAATGAAAGTATTTCACAACCAAGGTACAAGGCAAAGTTGGTTGTGAAAGGCTTCAATCAAAAGAAGGGGATTGACTTTAAAGAAATATTCTCACCAGTGATTAAAATGTCCTCTATCAAAGTTATGCTGAGGTTAACAGCTAGTCTAAATTTAGAAGTTAAATAGCTTGATGTGAAGATTGCATTCTCTCATGGTTACTTGAAAGAGGAAATTTATATGAAACAATCAGAATGTTTCAGAGTCAAAGGTAAAGAGCATCTAGTATGCAAGATGAAAAAGAGTTTGTATGGACTCAAGCAAGCACCAAGGTAGTGGTACAAGAAATTTAATTCATTCATGATAAATCATGCTTATGGTAAAACTACTTCTGATCATTGTATGTTTGTGAAGAAATTCTCTGATGATGATTTTATTATTCTCTTGTTATATGTGAATGATATGTTGACTGTTGGTCATGATATCACTAAAATTAATAAATTGAAAAGAGATTTGAGTAAGTTTTTTACTATAAAGGACTTGGGACAAGCAAAACAGATCCTTGGCATAAGAATTTTTTACGAGAAGAAGAATGGTAAACTCTGGTTATCATAGGAGAGATACACTGAGAAGGTATTGGAGAAGTTTAACATAAGCAAGTCCAAACCTGTTAGCACTTCGCTTGCAAACCAGTTTAAGCTAAATTCACAACAGTGCCCTTAAAGTGAGATAGAAAAAGAAAAGATGAGTATGGTTTCTTATGCATTTACAGTTGGCATACTGATGTAAGTCATAGTCTACACAAGGCCAAATATTGCTCATGCAATTGGTATTGTAAGCAAATTTCTCTATAATCTTAGTAAAAATCAATGGCAAGCAGTCAAGTGAATACTCTGATATCTTAGAGGTACATCTCGAATTTTTTTATATATTGGTACTAATAAGCCTATATTAGATGGTTACACAAATGCAAACATAGCTGGTGATGTCGACTCTAAAAAGTCTACTTTTGGATACATGATGACTTTTTCAGGAAGAGTTGTGTCTTGGCAATCAAAGCTGCAAAAATGTGCTGCATTTTCTTCTACAAAAGCTAAATACATTACTATTACATAAGCATCTACTCTTGTGGATGCAAAAATTCCTATAAGAGTTGGGCTTGAAGTAAAAGATGTTATGGATTACATTATGACAGTCAAAGTGTGATTCATCTTAGCAATAATCTGACTCTTTATTTGAGGTTGAAGCACATTGAGACACAGTATCATTGGATGCCAGAGCACTAGAGATGAAGCAGTTGACACTTGAGAAAATTCATACTAATGATAATGGTTCAAATATGATGACAGAGGCTTACCCATGCAAAAGTTAATCACCTGCAAAGAGAAAGAGGGCTTAGTGGTGTGCCCCACTGAGTCAAAAAGGGGAGATTTGTTGGTGGTTGCTCCTAGTAGGCCCACAAAGCCTTTTATATTTGTTGTTTGGTATAAAGGATAATTATAAAAAAAAAAAAAAGGCAAAAGGGAGAAAGAGGAAGATTGCATTGATTTTCACCCATCCTGTTAGAAGATTGACTACTAAATTTACTCTAATTTGCATGAAATTTGAATATGTTATTTCTAATATTTTGAACAGTATATTGCATATGTTCTTTTAAATTTTCTTCTTCTTTGCTAGCTAATTTTTATACAATAATTGATTAGGATTATTGTGTAAAGATTACACCTATTTTGGTGAAAAAGTTTTATTTAAGGTGTTCCCTAGAATCTCTAAAAAGATATTGTTGTACCCATTAATTATTTATTAGTGAAAGAATTTTTATTAGATTAGGTCTTGTGATTTTTCACTTCCACAATGAGGGATTTTTCATGTTAAAAATTGTTATTCTACTTATTTATTTTCTACAGTTAATTTTGCTTTAAATTTATTTAATTACATAGAATGAGAAAAGTTGATTTGGATGATTTGATTTTTTCCGTTGTGACATATTGTAATTTTTTCCCAACAAATCCGAAATGACAAATTCGGGCACCACTCAAAAAGAAAGGATCAAGAAGTGTGAATTAAGTCAGACTACACTTTGCACATTAGACAGCATATAGAAAGAAAGAATTATGAAGTGTGAATTAGTTAGATTAGACTACACTCTGTACATTGGATTTAAATGTTGTAATCTGATGCTCCATGCATATTCAATTTGAACAGCTTTTAGTCATGCGGTTTCTACCATTAGATATTGGCTAGAATCTAGGTTAGTTTCTACCATTTCCTAAACGTATATTTTTAATATGTTTTGTTTTCATATTTTTCTTGTCCAACCTTTTCACAACAAAAAGGTGTAAATTTTTTAAAAAAAAAATACATAATATCAATTGAATTAATAATTTTAATATACTTGTTATAAATGAAGTTCATATAAAATTGTAATTTTTAGTGAAAAAATTTATAAATTTGTACAAATGATTCATAGAAGGTTTACGTTGTAAAAAATAAAATTAGTGAAGTATTAGTATTTACATGTGAAAAGAAAAGAAAACATTAATAGAATTTAGTAACTTATTACCACTTTCACTTAGTTTAATTTAATTAGTTATATTTCATTTGTTAAGCCTATATATAAATTAAAAAGCCTTCTAATATTTAAATTATGTTTTATGGTAATAAATGTTAAAAGACAATTTGTATTTTGATAAAATAATATTTTTAAAAGAACAAAGAGAAGAGTAGAAATGTATTGTTTTATACTATTAATGTAACATACTGACTTTTAAGGCCTATGATAAGAAATTAAATAGTTAGAGGACTAAAACACATAAAATTGAATAATCGAAAAAAGAAGTGATTTGCTTCGCCTGATAAACGTAAACGTAGGATGTGATTTACACACAAATGACTAGAACCTAGCACTCTCAGGGCCTACAACACAATGACAGCTATCCAGTATATGTTATAAAGCAAAAGGCAAATGTTACCTGTTTTTCTTAATTATTTCACAATCAGAAATATTTAGAAATTATAATTATATATACAAATTATCTTATAATTATAATCTCCATTGTAATTTATTTGTATACAATTATATTTTCATATATCAAATATATATATTTAAGACTAAATTGATAAAGAGGTCAAAATATGATGTTTTATTAAATATGCTAAGATATATAATATTTATATCATTACAACAATTAGTATCCAATACTAACAATATTGACTCGTGCAAACAGGATTATATTATTAGCAAGCATAAGATGGATTATTGGCGGACTAGTCCTTGAAATCTTATTTTCATGATTTCTACCTTTTTGTTTGAACTTTGAAAATCAATCAGGATAATATTTCAGAACATAGAATAAATAAAAAATGTAATAACAGATCCACTTGATGAGGGCCACATTAAGGATAAAATCATCCTGTATAACTACCATTCAACAAACCAAGAACGAAACAATGGATACACAGTGAGTAACCCAGTTGATAAGGCGGGTGAGAGTCCAAATAGCTACTTAACTAAGACAAAAAACCACTTAACACAATCATAAGCTTTCGGTGTGTCAAGTTTAAACCCCATAAATCAGCCAGCCCCTTTCTTTTTTTTTTTTTTGTTTTTTGAATGCATGTATCACCTCTTGAGCTAAAAAAGGCGTTTTTAGCAAATCCAGCATCCCAAGACGAAGACGGCTTGAATAGGTGAAATTATTCACCTTATGACCTCCCTCATCCGACTGGCAATGATCTTATAGGATAGGTTACATAAGATGATTGTGAGGGATTTGTGAATGACTTTGCCCCTGCCACCTTTGGATCTAGGACTATGTAGCTATGATTTAGCTCTTTCAACATATGTTTTGGTAAAAATAAGGAAGGAACGAAAGCAGAGTCCCATATTAATGAGAAGTCGAATAAGCTTATGCCTTATAAAGTTAGAGGCTTACCTCCTCCCATGTGAGGGCCCCTCAAAGAAGGACAAAACCATGCGACCGATTGGTCAAAGCGAACAATACCTCACATGGGGCAAGCTTACCTCTAAGCCAAGACGGCATCAAAGGACTTGTATCCAATGAGGGCCCTTCAAAGAAGGACAAAGCCATGCAACTGATTGGTCAAAGTGAACAATACCTCGCTTAGGGCAAGCTCACCTCTAAGCCGAGACAGCACCAAGGGACTTGTATCCAGTGAGGGCCCTTTTAAGAAAGGTCAAAACCGTGAGACCTTGATCTTCATCAATCAAAGGGCCCTTCATTGAATGTTGCAGGTATTTTTGGAATCGCACCAATGGGCTGGTAAAAGTCCAATGGACAGACTCAACTGATAAAGGCCCAACGCATCCAGGATTAAGGTCGCTAGACCAAGACACCAGATCCCCAAATACGAGCTAAGGTAGCAGGTCAACACGAGACAAAGCAGCAACTAAGGGTAGTTAGCTAAAGACTTCTCCTTGTACCTACCAAGGTTTTGGCGTTGTTTTTGGAATTTGTGTATGTTTTCATTCAGGAGAGTTGTCCACACTCTATATTTATTGCAAGCCATTCATGCAATTTGAAATTTGTCAAGTTTTCTTTATAGTTATTGTCTATTACATTTTATTTTTGAAAGTTCAAATTAATATAACAAGTTTTAGCCTTAGAAACTTCAGATTGAGGGGAGTGTTAAAAAATAGAAATAGAATATATGACTAACAATAAGTCATTAGATTATTTAATTAGACTATAATACTAAAGATAAGTAATTAGTTTAGATAAGTCAATAAATTATTGAGTTTTATTAGAATTCTACCCCTTATATAAGCTCTATATAAATAGACGAATAGGATTAAGTCTTTTAGTGTAACTCAACCATCTTATTTCATTCAATAATTTCTCCCTAATTCTCTCTAACCTCTCTCTACTTTTTCCCCAACACAAACCCTAATTATTTTCTCAACAAAAGCCACACTGCATTTGGTTGCAAAAGTATGTCAGTAAACAGATATTCATTTTAGCTTAAATAATTTCAGCCAAATTGGAAGTTTTAATAAGGAAATTTTCATCACCTTTAACAGGTTTAAAAGGCCATCTGCCACTGCCAATCCAGATTCTCCAAACTCCAGCACTTTCTGAACTGTTCTGGCTGTTGCTTCCAATAACTACACATTTAATATGAATATCAGTAAAGTCTTAAACTTGAAAGCATACTAAATCAAGTAACCTCTTTACTTACAGTGTCACAACATGTAGCTGAATATTTGATGTTTATATTGGACCCAAGAATTCAGCCTGGTGGCATCTTCTTATTGCCATTATCTTTTGCATGAAAAAACCACAAGAAGCAAGGATACTGTAATTGAGCAAGATGCCTACCTCCAGCTGTGGTAAAGTGCAAGCTTCCCCATCAACCAGCATCCTGTCTGTGGCTCGTAGTAGTAAATCTGAAGCATTAGCCACAATTACCAAAGATTCTGCACTGTCATGATTCGTCATAAGTTCTACTATCAATTTAACAATCCACTGGTTGATTCTCCACATCTTCTGACCTAGATCATCATCTTTGGCAATCCAGGGCTGCAACTCCCTCTCCGCCTGACAAGCAATAAGCAACTCCCTATCAATTCCTTGTTCCAAAGAAGCAGACCTAACGATGAAGCCATCCAAAGCTAGCATCTGTGCTACCAGACCGCAAATCCATAACTACTAAGGTTTTAGAAGAATAATTTCAGTTAAAGTCACACTTTCACCGGTTTTGGTTCCCTTAATTAAAAATCTCTGTTTTGGTTCCTATAGAATTTTATTTGGAGCAAATTTTGGTCTAGTTGTGAATGTTCTATCATTTTTCCCCAGGAACTATCTATATTGCTTATCATTTGTCCATGATGGCAAGCTATTCCTTCATGTTCTGATTCTAATATTTGGACCCTAGATGACATAAATTGATAAAATTTTGGTAGAATATAGAACAAAAATTGTTCTATATTTGAAAATCTCAATTTTTTTTTTTTAATCAGAACACAGAGTACAACCATTTCAAGTTTAGGCCAGATTCAATTGGTACAGAACTACAGTTTCAATAGTATCACCATGAATTAGAAACAGACAACTATACAGAACAATGAGAAAGCTCTATTCATGGAACAATAAGCAGGACAACATGTAAGAATTTAAATAAATTATATTCACTAAGAGATTCAAGTAGCAGCAAAGAGAATAAACTTCAGCATTTTATGTATGAAGTCCATGCTTCAAGCTCAATATATTTATGTTTACAATCCATGTATGCAGTCCATGTGTAAGGTGCTTTCCCCCCAAGTACACTGCATTAAACTTATGGTATAGAGACAAAAAAGAACTAGGCATGAAACTTGCATTGGAGGCGGAGGCAAGAGATTGCATTAAGATGACGCAGATTTAAAAGACAAAACAGTGGAGAAATTAATAATAACGTCAAAGAGATAATTAATTAATGTAGCAGTAAAGGGTTATGAAGCGACAAAGACTTACTGTGAAAAAACCAAGGATATACCTGACAGACATTGGGAAATCAGACAAAGATGCCATGAAGTATGGCAAATTTGAAGTACAGGATGTCAAATCTGGCAGCGACATGTTGTGAAACACAGAATCTACAAACAACAGCAAAAAACATAATATAAAATTAAATAGATCAGCAGCTATGAAAACATGAAGAAGTTCATTCAGTAAGAAACAATTAAACAAAATGAAAACATGTTTATTGCCACATAAAACTGTTCAATCAAGCACTGAGCTCTAAAATGAGTAGCAAAGTTGTCATCAAAGAGTACATGAAATTTAGAAGTGTACATGATTGAAGATGGTTGAGTTCATGGAAGCAAGCCTAGAGTTATGCGATTCCCAGGGATGCTGGAAAAACAATCCGAATAATTACAAATTATGACTGAGGATGGCATGCCAAAACATTCTTAAGCACCATAAATGAGACAAATCAGTATATAAATTGTGACTGTAAAGAGATACATGCATCAAAATGTGAAAACCACAAGCAATACAACACACAAGAATGATAGCAAAATATAGGACCTCATGCTCATCCATGTAAAACAAAGAAATAAAGGACTGAAACAGAAATGCACAGGGGACTGTTACACTCGAGACCATTAGTTAGATTCTTTTGAAGTTTTCTTGGGACTGATATTTAGGACAGATCAAATTTTATTATTTTTCTGTTGTTCTCCATTATTTTTTTGAAGCTTTCCATTCTTCACTCAATGTTACATGCTGATCTCCAATCAAAGTCAGCACTGACATTAGGACAATTGAGCCATAGAATGAGTGGAAAAAGAATACTTTTTTGTCTCCCTGTCATGAGATTTTGTGCTTGTGTTAGGCCTAAAATTAAATTTATGTAGAACTATTCATCTACTCTCATTTTGACTTGTTATCTTGGCTATCATGAGGCATTCTCTACCATCTGAAATAATGATTTCTTATCTAGGAATGGTTATTTTTTAAAAGATATTGGGATGGAAATTTTGATAGAGTAAGCTCTCCAAGCACTCTGACTATTAATGATGGAAGTTGTCACATTGGATGTTGCCTTTGTAAAATTTCATGCTGCTTTTCCTTATCATAGTCGCATGTAACCATATTTAAATCTATTAGAGCCTGTGGTCACCCTGAGTTTTTGGAATGTTATGCAGAAATCACAGTACATTCACAAGAAAGATGGTTCTAGTGTGAGGCCAAAAATTTCAATGATTCAAAAGGCCATTAGAGATTTAGCAAAGTCGGTTGCAGAATGTAAGTGTTGAAATACTTTTCAAGTTCTCTTTACTCACAAGAAAGAAGTTGCATTGAAGGTTCTACTCTATACCTTTTCATAGGAGTAAAACGGTTGTCCTATGACAAGATCCTAAGAAGCTTCTGGTATATGATGTTTTCAGGAGCTTCTAGCTTCTGGTACATCAGGAGTTTTCAAAAGAACCCTGTATCCAAAAGATAAACTTTATAAATGTGTCCTGGTTTTTCAAGATGTAGTAACACAACAATTTTCAGAATACTCAACAATGTAGTAAAAGGAGCCTCAACCACTTGAATAGAAAAATGATAAACAAAACCAGAGTGGAAGACATTTTCAAATCTTCACAAACACCAGAAACAATTGGTATTGAGAAAATAAAGTAAAATGGACAAGTTCCAATCATCCAGAAGTTTAAAATTTACAATATACAAAATAAGAAACAAACAGAAAAATAACAGTTCAGTTAAAAAGATATGTAGGCTGTGAAACTTATTTAAAAAGCTTGGATTAGATTCATTCACCACAACTTAAACTCAAGATGTCATTGACCTGTTCTTTTTACAAACATCAACCACAAAAAATATTAACTACACGTCTACTGGAGTCAGATTCATAATTGCTACAGATTACAAATATCAACCACAGGAAGATTATAACCAAATTAGAAACATTAATCATAGAAAACCTAGAGAAATCATTCATATCAAATGAAATGAGATAAAAAAATTTAAAGAATTTACCCAAATTTGGGATGTCAACAGAACGATGGGGAAGCAGGGGACCTCCAGACAAGAGGAAGATGACCAGAACCAGGGAGAGTGCAAATAGCCAGGTTCATCAGTCAATATATAGCAATTCGGAAACCAAATACAATTGGAAAATAATAAATTAAATCAAATGGGGCAAAATGGGTATTAATTTGAATTTAAATTCAATGACCAGAGAGCGCGAAGACCATCTTCAATTTCAAATGAATAAATGCCAAATTGTAAACCTAAATGAGCAAAGAAAGGGGAAAAGGCAACCTGTAGAATTTATGTGCTTGCAGAAGGAGAGCGCGGCAAAGCTCACCCTGTTGCAACAGCACCTCCAGCCAATCAACACCTATCATCCATCCAGGTCAGCTGGCAATCCGAACAGCGCAAGAACAGTGAAGCTTCTATGCGCAGGAGCTGGGGAGAAGAGCCTCCATTCTCGCCGTGGTTGCTCGCGGTTGTCAAAGAGGGGTGTAGCTAATGGCATTAGTAGGTAGTTGTCACACCCCAACCTATAGAGCATGACCGGCATAGAAGGTTATATAAGAAACCTCCCATAGGCCTAATAATGTAAAATGTACTGAATACTCACAATTAAATTCATGTATAGACATTCACATAACAATTCTATCGAAAATCCGGCAGAATTCTCTTATTTTTCCAACATTTAGGCGCAAGGCCTATATATACAAAAAGGGGCTACATGCCTAATATAAC
>JANHAO010008943.1:0-18809 GCA_026873985.1 Saraca asoca | reverse complement strand
GTAATCACTGGTAAAAGAAGATAGGAAAATCAACAATGCATTAAGATCTTAATGAGTTGTTTGTTGGCTGAGTTCTGATTAGGCTTACTAATTACTTCAGGGATTCTTGTTGTGATTCTAAGCCATAGAATATGATTAATGATTGCATGAACACTTAGTAATCAATGAAGAATTAATCTCAAGTTAAATAAAACCCCTTGGACTGGTTCTAATTAGCATTCTATTACAAATCCCATTTTATTGTTTTTCTGTAATTTCACTACTGCAAATCAACTTCCTACCCCATTATTTATCTCTTAATTTGATTGTTAATATTAGAAGATCCAAGAGCTCAACCCGGGTTGCCTTATACTACAAAAAGAATAGGGTGATTCAATTTATAAAAATTAGTAATTTGGTTGGATTTGGCATTCCTATCACTTAGGCACACCTAATTGCCCCTCACGATCTCATGCCAGTGCATGCGTACCTAATCACCCATTATGCATCTTATCTTACTATAGTGTGTGTGCATCTAATCACCCACTATCAGCTCGGGTGCACCTAATTGCCCATTGCACATCTCATCTTTATAGTGCATCCACACCTAATCACCCACTGCGTATCTCAACTTGTTACAATATATGCGCACCTAATCTCCCATTGTTAGCTAGGGCACACCTAATCGTCCCTTGTGACCTCATGCCAGTACTTGCGTACCTAATCGCCAGCTGTGTATCTCACCTTACTACAATATGTATGCACCTAATTATCCACCTTCAGTTCGCACGCATCATATCACCTGTGAGCTCACTCGGATCAAAGTACAATGTAAGTGTTGCCAGACCCATGTCATCATCTACTCACAATCCTCTCACGAAATAAAAGCTTGCCACTGGGCAAATCATTTCGATGCTAAAGTTTATCATCAAATGAAGTGGATTAATTTCACCAATTGGGCATATAGGTCCATATTCAGAAATGCATGATATATAGAAGTCAATTTACAGAAAGGCTTAAGTGTTATCATTTGTAATAGTCAACAAATTAAATACACATTGGTTTGTTAGAAAAAGGCAACTTTTACTACAAAGCCTCTTTCAATGAGGAGAGTTTATACAAAATGATTTAGAATACAAAGACTAGAATAAGCCTATAACCACAATAAGCAGGAAGAACTGGCCTTTTGGGAATCATAGCCTATGAACAGGCCAGATAGTTCCAGCTCCTCTTTCCTATCTTCCTCCGAAGCTAAGAGCTCATCCCTCAGCTTTACAACTCCTGGATGTTTAGACAAACCAACCAAATTGTCTCACTACGCAAGGAAACCAAAGAATAAAGGTGAAAAGCTGCCTTTTCAGCTTAACCATAAAGAAACGATGAAGAAAGGTAACAAAACTTCCCGGGATCCTCATAGAGGAATTGCCCATAGAAGCTTCCCATAACAAAACTTCCCAAGATTCTCGGGGAGGAATCTTGCAGTGAACTATCTACGCCTTTCAAAATTTCACCAAAGATCCACACCACCCTACACATAGGGAACCCACCTGAGAGATCTATCAGGTTGTTTCTATCATGCTATTTTGTGATAGAAGAGAAATCTTTCACACCTTATATAGACTGATCAGGCCTTTCTAGAAAATCCAGAAAATATCCAACTGTTTTTCTGATGGCTCGAGAGAAAAATAAGGCCACTACGCCAACAGTTGTAAAACATGCACAGCAAAGAGATATGGCCAAGTATAGATAAAATGAAAGACTAAAACTTGACATGACCATATGGTAGGTTATGAACAAAAGACTTTGACTGGGTGGTGTAGTAGATGAAGAATTCAATGACACCATAAGCTGCAAATAGAAGGATCTTGCCTATGAGAAGTAATTCCCAGCCCGTAGAGCGAACTGAGAGTTGGGGGGCTAATGTTATGGGTATTTTATGGTCTAAGCCAACAAAGGCCCAATGGACCAGATCAGGGCAAATGTACGGCCCAATCTGGAATGTGGTCATTGAAGCCAGATGATAGATTGTGTAGCGCGAGCTCAAAACCTTTAGCAGGTCAAGTCCGCAATGAGCTCCCCCCAGCACAATTAGAAACAGCTAATGTCTAACAGATAGTCTAAATACTTTACTAACTTGCAAATCGGCCTCCAAAGTTTGACAATGATTTGCCCTGTATTTATTACTTGATGTCTAGCATTTAATGCTTAATGTAAATATAATCATAGTTTTACAATGATAAATTATAACTTGTAACCTTTCCGCCTCCTATAAATAGGAAGGGAATCCATTATAACATATATATAGAAAAATACATGCAGAAACCCTGCTAAAATAGAAATAGAATCATAAGTGTTGTAACTCTGTAAGAACTAAATAGAGAAACAATCTCAGAAAGCAAATACAATCACCATGAACATAGGGGCCATACTAGCTTTAGCCGAACTATGATAAAAGCCTGTGTGTTCATTCTTACTCTTCTTCTTCTTGCTCTCGTTATCTTTCAATATTTTCATATTGCATACAGCAGTTTGGATTTCAGAACCCTTAGTTGACCAACTATCAAAATCGACCATCAACATATAAGAAATAGAAATCTCAATTTCATCAATTGTCAACAAAAAATTGATCCCTATAGGAGCAACATTGAAAATAGTCAAATCCAAATCCTGAGAAAGACTAAATGAAACGGGTCAAGCAGCACACTAATTTCTTTTCCAATAGGTAGAAATGTCCTTGACCTGTCAATTCCAAGAAAGTATTCTTTGACATCGGTCAAATAATGAGCGAAACTTATAAATTGAAATATTATCACTAAGAAGAGCTTCCACTAAAACCTTGTGTTATGGGTAAAAATTGGCTTTGAAGAATAAGTTAGCACGAGCCTAGTAGAAGCTAAGTTACCTAGCTCACTGAAGATGCCTAGTGGGCACTACCTCACTCATCGCTAGAAGGTGACATGACAAGATCACTATAAGACCAGCTTGCTAAGCAACTGGCTATCCTGCTCGAGCTCGCTATGCTATAGAGACAGTATCGAGCTCGCTAAGTGACTTGCCATAGCGTCCCCCAGCTGAGAGTCCCAGTTCGAGCAGAAGGACATCTCACTCAAACAAAGCGGGATTAAGTGTTAGACATACATATGCTAGCCTGCAATCGACAATAGGGGCCCACCCCGCAGAAAGCAGCCTGCAACAACTGAATTGCAAGAGTTTTATTGTCTTTCACATTTATTTTTTGATGTAACATAACTGTAGCTTGTAATAATCACTTGTAACCTTTCCTTCCTCTATAAATAGGAATTCATTGTTAGAAGAGGAGGAAAGGGAGGCCAGAAAACTTGTAAGCTAAAACTCTCTTTACTTATATTAATAAAAGCTCCGCCGTGAACGTAGGGTTTGGTACCGCCTGGATTTGGCTGAACCATGTTAAAGATTGTGCACTCCCTTCACCTTTCTTCCTCTTCACCATCTTCATCATCCTCCTAACTGCATATCTCTCAAACCAAAAAATAGCTTGGGGTTCAAGAACTACACACCCGTTGACAAGAATTTGGCAGAACCAAATTTTACCGTCAACATTTTGGCTCTAGAAAGAAGGCCCATCTATTTTCTGCATCTGTTTTCCTAGAACATCCATTTCTACAATAATAATGGTAAGAGGAAGAACCACTTAGAGTTTAACCACTCCAGTCTTCCAACCAGCGGACACTCCCGTTGTGGGGGCTTGTCAACATTCTAATGTTGTCCCTGGAACTGAAGAAGCGCAAATGCCTAGCCAAAATCAACCGACACTCAAAAATACAATAAGAGAGTTGCTGAAACTATTAAAGCACTGGTATAGGCACAAGCCCAAGGTGCTTAAAGGAAGGAAGAAATCATGGCACAATTCTTGTAGTTCCATAAAGAAGCTTAGAAGGAGACTCATGAAGATCGTGATAGTCAGTGATTGGGGGGCCCACAACAAGCAAAAAGCTCCACCTTTCAGCTCGAAATGCAAAACTTGATCATGGAGGAAGTCCTCCAAAGGCTTAAACAGCTAGAAGAGTGCCCACAACCTCAAAGCAACCAATCTCGCTGCCAGGAAAGCTCACCATTTTCTATGGAGATCGAAATGCAGCCTCTCTTGTAGAAACTGAAAGTGCCTGCGATCCCGTCGTATGATGGGAATAGTGACCTGAGCGATCACCTAGATGCGTTCAATATCTAGATGGACCTATAAACAACTATTCTGGTGAAATGTCATGTCTTCCCCACCATATTGGGAGGAATACCTCGGGCATGGTTCAGAAACCTTCCAGCTCGTAGCGTCAGTAGCTGGGAAGAGTGCCAAAGGAAATTCATTGACCAATATCAGGTACTAAAAAGGTAACTCGCACCTCCTTGCCATCTCACAATGATCTTTCAGCGCAAGAACAAATCACTGAAAGATTATATAGCCAGATTCAGGCATGAAGCTAACTTCATAGAGAACCCTTCGGAGGAAAGTATCTTAACAGCAATCTCAGTGGGACTTTGCAAAGACGAAAAACTACATAGAAGCCTCTATAAGTCCTCAGATCGAGACCTCACTGAATTCTACGAGCGAGCTACTAAACAAATAAGATAGGAAGAAACCTTCGAAACGGAGGAACCCAGGTAGAAATTGGACGCTGTCGATCCCACTACAAGCAAAAAGAGGAATGATAAAAGTCACAGTCATGACCCCACCCCTCAGCTCATGAAGAAGGTAAAGCCCCAATGACCTGGAGGTCGCTTCGAAAGCTATAGCATCCTGTCAAACACACAAGATAAAATCTTTGTCGCAAAAAAACACAATGAAGACTTCAAGAAGCCCAGGTCAATGAGAGTACCCACCAAGTCCAGAGATCCAAGTAGATTTTGTACTTATCACAATGAGGTCGGTCACACTACCTCAGAATGTTAGGCGCTGAAGGATGCCATAGAAGACCTCATCAGAAAAGGTCAATTATAGGATTACGTGATAAGGCCATTAGAGTAACGAGCTTAGCAGACTCAGCGAATCGCTGGTTGAGAGCCAGAGCCTTCCATCAGGACCATATTCTAATCCTGTAACGTTTCTTATGATCAATGAATCTTGAAGCTTTTGTATGAATTCTTTTAGTGGAACGCTAAAGAATCACTTTACGACTCAATCCAATTTATCACCGATTGGCCAAAATTCAGAAATGCTACCTAGCTAGCTAACGAAACTCCCACTTTGCCAACACACGAATACATCTAGGGTGAGATGGCGCAAAGCCTACATCGTCGGTACGTCCGGAGCAAGTCATATCCCATAAGTCAGAAGCAAGAGTGTGAATTCCCTGGCCTAAGCAACAAAGATTGCTGGGAAAGGATAAATCAAACAATGACCATTGAGCAATAGGATTGCTGTCTCGCTGAGCAATAAGATTGCTATGAGGTTAAGCAACAAGATTGCTATGGGGCTGAGCAATAAGATTACTGCACCGCTGAGCAACAAGATTGCTGAAAGACTGAGCAATGAGATTGTCGCCTCACTGAGCAACAAGATTGCTACAAGACTGAGCAACGAGCTTACTATGGTATAGACATGCGACCTCATTTAGTGATAAGCTATCACCTTGCAATTGAAAATCTGTCCGGGGGTGAGACGGCCAAGAGCCTACCTCACGATAATGAAAACACAAGCAAAAGCCAAAAGTAAAATGGCATGAAGGCTACATCAGCAATACAATAACAGGCTACAAGCCCATCACAGCGCAAGGACATTAAAATGAATTTGCTACAGCTCTCATGTAATTAAGTACCCATTGTTAACATGCGGATAGAAGACCACACCTCACATGTGATCTCTTGTCAGGTGTAGCTTGTATGCGACCTAACTATTGCCCATCATGAATTCGGAAGAGTCAAATGACAAGGATAGTAAAGAATTGAAAGCACAACCGATTGGTCAGAAAAATACTTCATTAGTCATCAGAAATGTACAAACAGCAGTGCACAAAGCATCTAATACAACATTCAAGAGCTTCACGGAAGAGCTCATACATTAAAAGGCCCCTTTCAATGGGGTAAAATTACATCAGAGGAAGAAGAAATATAGAAAAGGTAAAAGCCTGAAAGCCTAATACTACCATTCTGGTAAGAAAGTGAAGAGCCGGCTATCGGGAGGCAAACTCCTACCGACAGGAAGACCAACAACTCCACTTCTGCAGTCTTCTCATATCCGGCTGGCAGTTTCTACTGGACTAGACCCCGTGCAATTCAAAAAGGCACCCAAAGCCCAGCTGACGATGCTAGATTCTATGCAAGGACCTGGGGGAATCATCCAAGATCTGTACAAGACTCCCCGGGAGCCCACAAGATGAACCCAGCAAGGAAGCCACGTGCAATAGGTTATCCATGCCTCTAAATTTTCTGCAACGGACCATTTATGCCTCAAAAAGCTTCGTTAGAAGCCAAGATACCAAAAACACAGAGGGCTCAATAAACTTCTCCATTGAACTCTTCTGAGAAAAAGAAAGAGGACCCTCAGGGTATAAAAAGACTAGCTCAGTCTATCAAAAAGTCTAAAAGATATCTGGCTAATATTAATCTGACGGCCCGAAACAAGTGGTATTACCACGCCAACGGCTAAGAATTATGAACAGAAGAAAACATGGTCTGAAGCAGAATGAAAAGATAGAAAAGAAACCTGAAATGACAATTCAGACAGATAAGGACTTTGGCTACATACAAAGCCTTAAAAAAAATTGCAACTCCCAGTCCGTAAAGCGAACTGAAAGTTGGGGGGCTTTTGTTATAGGTAAAAATTAGCTTTGAAGAATAAGTCAGCACGAGCTCAGTAGAAGCTAAGTTACCCAACTCATTGAAGATGCCTAGTGGGCACTACCTAGCTCATCGCTAGAAGGTGACATGACGAGGTCACTATAAGACTAACTCGCTAAGCAGCCGGCCATCCTGCTCGAGCTCGCTATACTACAGAGACAGTACCGAGCTCGCTAAGCGACCTGTCACAACACCCTCGAGCTAAGAGTCCCAGTTCGGGCAGACAGACATTTCATTCAAACAAAGTGGGATTAAGTGTTAGATACATATATACCAGCTTGCAACCGACAAGAGGGGTCTACCCCATAGAAAGCAGCCTGCAACAGCCAAATTTTAAGAGTTTTATTATCTTTTATATTTATTTCTTGATGTAACATAATTGTAGCTTGTAATCATCACTTATAACCTTTCCTTCCTCTATAAATAGGAACTCATTATTAGAAGAGGACGAGAGGGACGCCAAAAAACTTGTAAGCTAAAACTCTCTTTACTTATATTAATAAAAGCTTCGTCATGGACGTAGGGTCCGGTACCGCTCGGATATGGCCAAATCACGTTAAAGATTGTGCACTCACTTCACCTTTCTTCCTCTTCACCATCTTTATCATCCTCTTAACTACATATCTCTCAAACCAGAAAATAGCTTGGGGTTCAAGAACTACACACCCATTGATAGGAATTTGGTAAAACCAAATTTCGCCATCAACACCTTGGAATCTGATTCCATGATAATCATTTTATAACTCATATTTCAAACTAGATTGAAAGCTTTTGGAGTACCTCAAAGTTCAACAATAAAAGAATTACAACTTTTCAAATTCTCAATAAAACCATCAAGCCAAGCTCCACCAACATTTCAAACAAGCCCACCACAACAAAAAATGAAAGGATTGAACTTAACAGCACCATCAAAATTAACTTTCACACAATCCTGCATAAGTGAAATCCAACTAATATTAACAAAACCAAGACTCGGAGAAGAATTTGAATTCTTCATGAAAGCATCAAAATGGCAAATATCCTAAACATAATTCATGATAATACACTTTGGTTATTGAGATAAGATAAAGGAAGGTTAAAAATTACTCTTATTTTTACAATCTTAAATATACCAAATCATTACACTCTAAATAAGAGACCATTCAACAAAATCAAATAAGCCCAAACAAACAGTAAGATTGGTGTAAACCTAATCATAAAAGTCCAAATTGAAAAAGCAAGCACGATTATTAGCCCCAAGAAGGAAAAATCATACATTTTTAGCTTTTAGACAATCTCGAATAACATGTAACACATCTTCCTAAAAGTGGTTACAATGAGAACATGAAAAATTACCAATTATGTGCTTACCATTTTCACTATTAATGAAAAGTTTAATACATTTAGGACCCTACCAACTCCAAATATATTTCCAAATCACATCCTAAATATGCTTTTCTTGATCAAGTTGTATGTATCGTTAATAGAGAAAAAAAAACTTACTCTTATTTGTTTTCCATTGCAAAATATCAAAACTTGCTTGACATGAAGGAGGCAAAATAGCAATATCATTGGGAAGGAATTGATTAATGAGATCAAAATTCCAACAACCATCATCATTCATAAAATGAGACAATGTGTAATTATACATAAAAGAAGGAGAGGAAATAGTCACAAGATCCTTTAGACACAAACCTTTAAACCAAGCGTCATTCTAGAAATTCATAGATTTTTCATCACCAATACTCCGAGATAAACCACTTCAGATATAATGCTAGACATGACATAAACATTTCTAGAGAACAAAGTCAAAGTTTCTTACCTCAACATTTTCAGTCCAATCCTCTCCTCTTGCATACTTATTTTTCAAAACCTAACCTAAAGATTAGTGAACCCATCACAAAACTTCCAGACAAGTTTCATAAGCAAATAGCATCCATATCATACAAGTCTTTAATGCTTAAACCTCTAAAAAGTTTCAAATGACACATTTTATCCCAAGAAATCATATGGATTCTCCTATTATTAAAATTATGGCCCTAAAAAAAGGAGCATTGATAACACTCCATATTCTATAAAGTAACAATAAGAATTGATGAAACCTGTATGGTGTACACCGAAAGAGCACCAATAATAGAATTAGCCAAGACCACTTAACCAACAATTGAAAGACATTTAAATTTCTAACCAGCTAACTTATCTAGAACATTCTTCACAATATGACTAGAAGTTTTTTTTGTAACCTGTTTATAGGTTAAAGGAATCTTTAAATACATATCAAGATCAGCTGTAGGAGAGAAACCACAATGATAGAATATTTTATCATGCAAATCAGCTTTCACATTTCTAGAGAAAAAGATATTGATTTTTGCTTGATTCACTTTCTAACTCAAAGCCATACAAAAAGAATGCAAACATTAAAAAACTGTCTTAATTTGTTTCAGAAGCTTATCCAAGTAAAAGAAGATCATATGTAAACATAAGATGAGAACTGATAGGACCAGAACAACTAGCTCTCATAAGGACCTAATTTTTATTTTCAACAGCATCACAAATCAAATGAGATAATTTTTCTATATAGAGAATAAATATGTAAAAAGGCAAAGGGTCACCTTGTCTTACTCCTCTAGAAGGCAAAAACTTTTTAGTATGATTTCGATTCCAAAAAACATTAAGTGAAGTAGAAGAAATGCATTTCATAATGATTTGAAGAATAAAATCAAACAAATTAATTTCTTCAAGAACTTCCTCGAATAAAATCCTAATTTAGATGATCATAAGATTTCTCCAAATCAACCTTGATAGTAAAGAAACCATTTTTACTTCTTATTTTCCGCATTGAATGAATCGTCTACTAAGTAATTATAATGTTATCCTAAATGCATCTTCTCTGAACAAAACTAGCTTGAAAAGGTGAAAGTAGATCAGGCAACAAGGGCTTGAGTTTATTGATAATGAGCTTAGTCACATACTTACATAAAACATCACATAAAGAAATAGGATAGAATTGATTAACAAATTCAGGTTTTTCAACCTTAGAAATAAGACAAATCAGATTCTTATTAATATCCTAGATATCACGGCCATTATAGATGTCCTTCACAAAGTTATAAACTTTGTCACCTATATTCCCTAATTCTTTTGATAGAAAGTAGCAGGATAATTGTCATCCCCCGAGATTTTGGTCCTACCTATAGAAAAAATAGGTCTATAAATCTCAACATTCACAACTAAAAAAGATAATTTATCATTATGGGCAGAGCTAAGAATAAGGAACCCCATTTTTGTTGCAACAAAACATCTCAAATCATCATCTGAACAAAACAAATTTTTGAAGAAAGCTCGTACGAGAAAAATCAGCTCTTCTTTTTTTATCCACCCATCTACCATCAGAATTTCTTAACATATTTACTCGATTTTGGCTTCTTCTGATTACCATTTTAGCATGATAATAACAAGCATTTCTATCTCCTGGATTAATCCATATGGCTAGGATTTCTAATGCCATAATATTTCTTTTTACAAAAGAGTTTTGGACAAGTCATTTTGAAGTTGATTCTATACTCGATGAAGGAAAAGATTATTTTTCTGCTCCTAAGCACATTGAATGCCAGATATATGGGCAAGAAGCTCTTTTTTCCTTTTCCTAATATGCATGAACACATTTTTATTCTAGTCTAACAAAGTGAGAGTAAAATCTTTGAGACACTCAATCACATTTCTATCTCCATGCCATTTAGAAATATGGAAATCATTGAAAGAGTTATAGGTTAATCAAGTCATTTTAAATTGAAAAGGGTGATCATCCTTTAAAATAGGTTGCCCACCACATTAATCATAATTGGATAGTGGTTCAAGAAAATGCAGGGCAAGATTTTAACATAAGTTTCAGGAAAGCTAATTCTCCAATCCATACTATACATAGAACAATCTAAATTTTCAAAAAAAAAAAAAACGACTATAATCTACATTCAATGGGCCCTTCCAAGTAAATTTGCCACCTTAAGTTTTAGCATCAAGCAAATTATAGTTGTTAATTCATTCATTAAAATATGATAATGATGCCAATTAAACTAAGCACCACATTTCCTTCCACTAGGATTCCTTATGTCATTAAAGTCACTTACAATAAGCCAAGCTCCAGAACTATGGCAACTTAACTTATATAAGTTTCGCCGTAAAATAGATTTCATATCACTCGCAGTATTAGCATAAATTGCTATAAAAAATCAACATTCCTTTCTAGCAGGATGAATTTTAATGTGAATGAATCGAAAAATTATTGAAACAATTTCTAGAGAAACTTTCTAACTTTGTTAAGCAAGCCAAATACCACTAGAGAAACTATTGCTAATAACCAATCCTTGTCTGTCAAAACCTAACTCTAAAAAATAGAAACTCCCAACCAGAATAAATTTTTGTTTTAACCAAAACCAAAAGTTCAGAAAAGATATTCCCAGAAATAGTTGAGATTTGGGAAATAAACTCTTTATGTCATATGTCTTTATAATTCCAAATAACTATGTTTTTTAACATCACAACTACTTTGCAAAGAAAAAACCAAACCTTATTAAGCTTCATTAATTTCCATAGCTATACCCTTGGAAACAACTTTTACCATCACAACTCTCTCATAAACTTGCACATTACCACTCTCTCCTTCATCTTCCATTGGGACCATGACATTAGGAGGTTTTAGATCCAAGCACTCAATAGCCACCAAATCTTGACTAACCGAGGGGATATGTTGAGAAATATGGACATGAATAGGGGAAAAAGCAGTAGCAGAAACATGGAACACTAAGGAGAAGGATTGAAGATTCTTGTTCTCAACATTAATACTAGCAGAATGCCTTAATGGAAGTTGGTCTCACAATAGCACACTAGACTTAATCACGTTAGGAACATGGGCTATTCAATGTAGGCGTACGGTATGCTCTAAGTTGGCCCAACTTTCCTTGATTTATCTATACATGCCGAGCATTATTTGGGCTTTTATTTGAAGCTTTAGTTTGCTTCATATTGACATTTGTTAGCCCCTCAAAATTAGTTTCCTTCCTCTTGAAACCGTTATCATCCAGTAATATTCCAACATAGGAAAAATCATGAAAGAATCAACTCATTCATTAATAGAATTATATTCCAATTTTTTTTAAATTTAAAATATCAAATCATGAGCCATTATTACCATTTTTAATACCACTCTTTAGCATCCCTGATTTTATGCCATTTGATTGCTTGATTTTGTAGGGCCAATGCATTTTTGGAATAATCATCCAATTACTATAATGTAACTGGTCACCACTATCAATGGTTTTAACATCCTTGTCTTCACTATAGACTTCTTTACTATGACTATAAAAATCCCTCTCCTCATCCATAACTAGTCTTTTAACAAGCTTCTCGGGACAACTTCCACATTGGAAACAAATCATATGCATGCTTTCATACTCAGTAAAATAAGTTTTGCCTTTGATGGTATATTCAAAGAGTAATTCCTTTGAAAGATCAACCTCTACACGAATCCTTGCATATTTACCTCAAGCATGCTCAATTGTGGAAACATCCACCTTCAAAGTACTACCCATCCTATTTCTGAGATAAGTTAAAAACTTTTGATTATATAGCCTTATTAATAAACTTGGAAACCGAATTCAAATCGTAACTTTTCAATTTTATAAACTTCTAGATCAAAATCAGCATCCCATGGATAAATAGTCAAATAACGGTCATATAGAAGCTAAGGTCCTCCAATAAGAGCACAATCATAATATGAAAAAAAGGTGAATTTCACCATGTAGTAATGATTTATAAGATCTATAACATCTACAATATCATCCTTAGCCCAAAGTTGATATAATTTCGTCTCTAAAGTTTTGAAACTAATCTGTCTTTCTAGTAACTTAATGATTAAAGTTTTCCTCTATGATTTACATAAACGTTCTTTCTCCTTCATCCATTCAACTATATCAAATATGCTAAAATCATCTTCATTCTCCATTTCATTCATTCCATCTTTTTTATTTATGTCAGCTTTAAAATCTTTTGCATCATTTTCTTTCGGATCCTCTCCACTAACAAGAGAATTTTTATATGATTTAAAGTGGCCTTCCTTCAGAGCATCCTCTTCCAATAATTCATCAGCATAACTCACAGGACTAACTCGACTATCAGAAAAATTTTTCCTCCATTCTTGATTTTCTTGATACTCTAAAAAAAGCTAATTGAACTCCTCCTTCGTCACAAATTTCTCAAGATCTATTATGATCAATAAGATTAAAACTTTTGTTGTCACCAGCAAATATAAAGATGATTAATATAATTTGATTTTGCCTTTATTTTGACCTAATTGACATCATTATGCCTTTTTGCAATTCATTTTGTTAGATGAAATGAAATGATAAAATAAAAGTAATTACACATAGTGATAACAATGAAATTGAACAAAGAAATTATTTATTTGATTAAGTTACCTTGAATTAAAAATTAATTAATTCAAATATATTAAGAAAAAAATAGTTTCAATAAAATATTTTATCTTAATTACTTAGTTCAATTTCACTCCTCTTAAACAATTTGAATATGTCATTTAGTCTCATTGTAATAAAACATTATCATTCTATTCCTTTAAACTTTCATTTGCTTTTTGGTCGAGATAATATTCTTGTGGAATACCACATTCAATTTATTATTAAATATTATAAATGAATTCAAGTAAAAACATTGACTAATTTTTCCAATTTGTGAGAGTATTACCGGATACAAATTCATGTAGACTGGGCTCAGTAGTTTAGAAATTAGGCCTTTTGGGCTAATGCCTCAAACTGCAAAACCTAACGACATCAATCCAGCCCAAAGGGCAACCGGAACTTTTGCAGCTGCTACTGCTGTCTCCTTCCTCAAAATCAGTAAGCTGCATCTTCAGCTTCCAGTCAAGAATGTTTTAGCCTTCGAAGTTGCCAGTTCCCACAATTACAAAAATGGCAGCAACTTCCAAGATATCAGCCTCATCAAAATTCATATCTCTTATTCGAGATTTTACCACCCACTGCGTCAATTCGTCTCATCCATTTCCCATCGTTTCCTTGAGCACAACGCCCTCAAGGACCATATCTAGTACAGCTACCTCAAAGAAGAAGAAGCAGAAGCAAAAAATAAAGACGGCAGCGGAGGCAAAGTCGTCGTCGTCCACGGCGTTGGTGAAGGAAAAGAGGCGGACGCGTTCAGACAAAGAATTCGACAAGGAAGCAATTCAGCGTTATGGAGATAACCCCTCTCATATCCCTGTCATGCTTGCTGAAGTATTGGATGTTTTCTCTTCGTCTTGTTGGCGGCCCCTCCGCTCCTTCGTCGATTGCACGCTTGGAGCTGCTGGCCATTCTTCTGCTGTGAGTGGTTGCTTTTCTAGCCTTCCCCATTATTTTGATTACTTGTTGGCTGTCAATTAATTCGTTCTAGTTAAACCTTATTTTGTTTCTTCCCAAGAAAATTGACTCTAATTTGTATGTTTGGATGGTATTTTTAAAAGGCATTAGATAATCTAATTATATGTACCTATTGAAACCAACAGATAATTAATGCTCATCCAGAGTTGAAGCTTTTTGTTGGTATGGATGTGGATCCTGTTGCACATGAGAAGGCTCAAACTCAGGTTAATACCATCCTGCACGGTGCTGACCTGAAAGTATATACCATGTTAAAAAATTTTAGGCATATAAAGTCTGCGCTTAAAGAAATTGTTGAGGAACAGTTAGACTCTGGAGTTGATGGCATCTTAATGGACCTGGGAATGTCATCCATGCAGGTAAATATTCAAATAAAATTTGTAGGCGTTCTCATTATGTTTGTGGACATTTCTTTGGCTTCAGGGTGGGGGAAGTGTGTTGTACGGCTGCATTAGTAGCTTGCAATTCCATGTAATCTGTTGTTTTTATTCAATCCTGCAGGTAACATTAATGGTTTGTCTGAGAGTGGGGGAAATGGAGGGGAAAGGGAGGGAATTAAGGGTTGTCTAATTACTATTAGTTTATTTTAGTTAAGGATAGCCTTCACTTCTATTTCCTTCCCTCAATTCTCCCCCATCCAAACAGACCATAAGGGTGACCATCAGACCATAATTGTTGAGTGTTCTGTTGAGTCTTAAATTGGAAATTGTTTTGTTTATTTGATCTCCTTTGCTTATTTATATTTTGTCTCTCTTGTTCATCATAGGTGGACGATCCTAAAAGAGGATTTAGTGTGCTTGCTGATGGACCTCTTGACATGCGAATGGATCCTCAGGTATTATTTGCCGTTTCGGATTCAATGCAAATTATTACTCAAGTGGAAAATAAGTAACTGGAAAATTGTAGGGGAATATTAATAAAAGCTTGTACACATTCTTGCCGCTGTATAGTTGGGAGTCATTAGTTGGTCCAACTCCAACTGTCCACTAAAATGCTTTTAAGTGTTGTTTCATTTCTGTAGGTACTAAAATTTCCTAGTAGAATGATACTCTGTTGCTTGTTTGATTGCTTGCTGCGGAGCCATTCATTGCTGTTTTCCATTTAACTGATGCACAGGCCTATGACAGGCAAGTCTTAGAGCAGAAGACATATTAAATTCTTGGCCAGATGCCGAAGTGGGTCGTATCCTGCGGGAATATGGGGAAGAATGTAATTGGCGCACTCTGCAAAATAGGATTGTTAGAGCCCGCCTACATGGTGGGTTGCATTCCACTACTGACTTGGTGGATCTCATTCGGCACGTGACTCCTTCAGTGAAAGGCAGGTCTTTCTCCAGTTTCCCTTCAGAATTCTGTTATTCTTCTGGCTGTTAGTATCATATTGTGTCATCAATAAATTACAAGTATGTAATCTTTGTGGTTTCTTCAGATGCCAAAATTAAATTTGGTAGCTCTATAATTTTCCCATATCCTGGTTGCCAGTGCATATGAGAGAATCTTTAAGACGAGTTTGTGAACAGTCTGCATGCATTCTCATGGAAACAGTGATGTAATCCTTAGATTTTTTTTCAATTATGTTGTAACAACAGGTGGAAGACAAGGTTTAATAAAGACAGCAAGCCGGGTGTTTCAGGCCCTGAGAATTGCCGTTAATGATGAACTGAAAACCCTCGAGGACTCCCTTTATTCTTGTTTTGAATGCCTGGCGCCTGGTGGCAGGCTTGCAGTTATATCTTTCCATAGTCTGGAGGACAGAATTGTGAAGCAAACATTTCTCAATATAATTAAAGGGGAAGAAGATTCCGTGAACGAAGCTGATGCAGAGAGCTGTAATGATGATTCTAGAAACATAAGAAACGGGGCTGAAGAAAAAGCAGCTTGGATAAGGCATATGATGCATGGTTCAAATGGGATAATTCTCACAAAAAGACCAATCACACCTTCAGGAGAGGAAGAGATATTGAACCGCAGAAGTAGGAGTGCCAAGCTGAGGGTCATTCAGAAGCTCTGAAAGCTATATGACTTGTTGGAGCTCTCAAGAAGTCTATGTGATCATCAGTTTGTTGTACTTTTGAATAGTGCTAGTAATACTTGGTTTGACTCACTCTGTTTCAATTACCGCACACTGGACGGAAAATGTGCAATAGATGAGACGAGTGATAAACAAAAAGAATGTGGCTAGGATTTTTCTTACATTTTGTGTCCATCACATTGATTATAGAATGTAGTCCGTGTAATTTAACATTTTTTCACCAGAAGAGGAAAAAAATGAATTGTTGGGGGTTCTTCGCAAGAATAGAGACTTGAAGATGGAACTCCAGATTATTTAGGCAAACAGTCACTTGGATGAAAAGTTGTCATGTTTCTTTTGTCATTTACATTTTTACAAGTGTTATTTACATTAACTTGTATATTCATAACTATATAACGGATAATTCCATTGAGTTTCGGTGGGGGTGGGAGTCAAATTTTATCTATTAAACTCAAGGTGATATTACTTAAAAGAGTAATCTAAGGAAGACTAGTAAAACTGATTTCCCAGCACAAGCTCCAATCATATCTAAGCTTTCCCTTACCATGGAAATTTTTTGAACTCATGATTTTTCTTTCTAGTCATTGAAGTTAAAATTTTCTAATGTCCTTGGATATTATTAATAGTCTATCTATCCCATTTTATTATGTTATATTGTAAAAATTGTTCCTAAACTCTTTAATTTTAAAAATTATGGGTTAATTTATAAATAATTATTTAACATTCTAAACATGGGAAATAAAATGGGATGTAAGAATGTTAAGAATACGTATAAAGACATACTTCTAATATTATATAATGCCCTCATATTTTTAAGTCATTAATTTTTACAGTCATTGGATAACCAAACACATTATAATCTACCAAAAAAACACAAATAAATAAAAATAAAAACTAATAAAGTATTTTTAAAAACATGTATTGATTACATTGCTAATGTGTTTCTTTCTTTCTATATCTCTAGTTTAATGGGTTAGCTTTTCCCTTTCACAAGGCCATCCCCCTCTTAGCCCAAAAAACAGAAGTTGGCACCTGGCGGTTTTTTAGCGGTTAATAACCTATATTTCCGTCAAACAGAGGATTACCTTGCCTTATTGCGTCTTTGAAGATCAGACGAAACGAACTGTCGCTTCATCTTCACTCTGGCATTTCCATTTCCGTAATTCGGCGAAGAAACAACTCTCAACTCTTCAATTCATTTCAATCTTCGGCACTCACCTTTTACCTATCAATCTCATTTGCATTTAAAGCCTACTAATTCACATCAAAATGGGTAATTCCCCTCCATTCACTTTTCTCAGCAACCAAACAGAAGTTCATGTGAACCTCAACTTAGTGTACTTTTTTTCCCTGTTTTGCAGCAGCAGCAATCATGCAAAGTACTAAATGGCTCGGATTCTTTGGACACGGGCAAGGCTGGCCAACATACTCATTCTCCCCTACTACAAAATTCAGCTATGGGTATACAATAAATCAATCAATATGTTTGGTTTTTTGGTACTGGTACTAGAAATGCTGTCCTCTCTATGAGAACAACTTCTACTTTGAAATTTTATGTCTGATTGCGGATTGCTTGTTGATTTTGGTCCTTGATTTGAGTGGTTTTCAGGAAGAAAATGAAGATCAAGGTAAACAAAATATCTTCTGATTCAAATGCAAAGAATGCAAATTTATATGCTTCAAAAAAGGAAAGAGTGAAGTTGCCAACGTATAGCGATGAACATGGGGGCAAGACATACGATATCAGTGAATTTCTTAGCCATCCTAGTGGAATTGCAGCTGTGCTCAACACAAGGGCCTTGCAGTCTTTTCAATCTGTTGGTGCCAACACATACAGGTAACAGGTCTTTCAACTCTAATTGTTTATTGGCATAATTTTGATACAGCAAATCACATTGTAAGGTTAAGAACTTAAGATAAATACTTAGAGGTTGATAACAAGTGTTCTTAAGTAACTTCTGAGTTGACTAAAAAATAATCCGAATCCATGGCACATATTGAATGGCATAATTTCGTCTCAGCTTGGAAGTGTGTAGGTTGTTTCTTAGCTGTTTTTTTCTTTTTTTTCCTCTCTCTTCTTGTTTTTAATTTTTGATATGAATCTTGATGTTAAAGTAGAACCCAGTTAAGGGCTAGAATTCACACGAAGGTGTCTACAATAGTAACTTTTGCCAAACCTGGCCATTCAGGTGATTATAACAGGCCTTGAGTTGAATGTGTTTAAAAGAAAACAGTAAAAATAACATAGATTGTTAATAAGTTCAAAGTGTTCCATGCCTATGAAGAGCATGCACACGAGCAACTCATTTCTACGACTTCTTGAGAAATTATAGCAGTATCTTCAACAAGTGGAATAGATTTATAGATTCAGTTGCACCATATTTAATGATATTTTAAGTTACTATCAGATATATATGAAATGCGTGTTCATTTTAAATATCAAGTCCAGCACTCTGTTTAGACCACATAATACTTTTTCATGAATTCCAAAGCATATATTTTATTGCGCTTCTGTTGTTGCAGATTGAGCTTGAAACTAAACAAAATAATTAATTTCTATAAAAA
>JANHAO010008942.1:0-18806 GCA_026873985.1 Saraca asoca | reverse complement strand
AGAGGGAAAAATTAGATTGAAGGATTAAAAAGATTAACTTAAAATAGTAATTTTATTGAGTTGGTGAAAATGAATAACTCCTTTGTAAAAGGTGATGGTTATTTCCCCACCAAAACAATAGCATGTGCTTATAATAATAAATTAACTATAACTTGGACAAAGTTATTATTTTTAATGAGGAATTAATTTTTTTTAAATGTAAACACTACAATTTTTTTTAACAATAGCATGTACTTATAATAATAAATTAAGTATAATATTTATATATTTTAATTATGTGTTATGTAATCTTATGATTTTATATTATTATTTTTATTTTTTAATAGATTTTTTATTACATTTCCTTCCATTTCCACCCAACCAATCAATGGAAAATCATCTTTTTTTCCTTTCATTTTCCTTTCCTTTCCTTTCCTTCACCCAAGCAAGGTGTGAAGTTAGATGGATGGTGGAAGACCGACATTTGTTTAGCCTCTTGTATAATACTTTGGCAAGTGAAGTTGAGGATAAATACTATTCATCACAAAATAGTTAAGAACTTGTGGATTTTCCTCAAGAGGCTATACTCAGGAAAAAATAATGTGTCAGATATACAACTTATAGGTATCATTATTTTAGTCTGATGGAAAAGGTAAAAATATTTTACAAATATATTCTGATGTTAATTGTCTCATTAAACTGTGAAATGCTCTTATTCTTATCACTACGAATATTGAGACTCAACGGGAATAATTGGGAGCTCTATGTTTTTTGATGACTCTACCCCCTGAACTTAACATTGCCCGTCAACAAATCCTAGCCAGTTCTAAACCATTAACATAGGTAAATGTGTTTTATCGTGTTCTTCAAAATATCAGAGATGTGCCTTCTCAATCTATAACTCCTAATGGGTCATCTGCCTTGATTGGATTCGGTACTAGAGAGGGTCATGGTATTAGTAGAGGAGGAAAAGGAAGGGGTGTGATTCAAATAATGCCTACATCTATCATTATTGCAAAGAACCTAGTCATATCAAGAGAAATTGTTGCAGGGTAAAAAAATGTACCACTTCTATTTGCACGTGCTACAACTAGTACCCTACACTAGATTCTAAGCCTACTAATAGAATAATCATATCTAAAGACAAGTATGCTCGATATTTTTCAATTCATCACCCATCAAGTCCACTACCGCTATGGTTCAATTAAGTAATCCTATTGCAAGGCTTTCCAATTCCAACACTAGATGGATTGATTCAGGTGCTACTAATCATATAATGAGTAATACAGTATCTTGTCTTCTTTTAATAACTCATCTGCCTCTCATATTACTTTAGTTAATGAGTCTACTACTTCTATTATTGGAAGTGATATAGTTAATGTCGCACATAATATTTCTTCATTTAATGTTTTATGTCTTCCCAAGTTCCCATTCAATTTACTTTCTATCAGCTAATTAACATATACTTATAATTGTAGCATTTTCTTTTTCCCTAATTATTGTGTTTTTTAGGATCTTTTAATTAAGAAGATTTTTTGGCAGGGGATTCGAATCTAGTAAGTTATACGTGCTTAATGAAAATTTTCCTTAGCCAATTACTACATTTGCTACTCTCACTCCAGCATCATCAGTTTTATATTCCTCAAGTCAATAAATGGCTTGCATCCCCTTTTGAGTTAGTACATTCAAATATTTGGAGTCCTTATCCTGTTATTTCCAAATTTGGTTATCGTTATTTTGTTACTTTTGTTGATGACTATTCGAGAGTTACTTGACTTTATTTGATGAAAAATCGATCAAAATTATTTGATATTTTTTATGCCTTTCATGCCGAATTAAAAACTAATTCCAAACACCTATATGTAACTTTCAAAGTGATAATGCTAAAGAATACTTTTCAATAAAATTTTCTTCTTATGTCACAGCATAGTATAATTCA
This sequence comes from Saraca asoca, assembly GCA_026873985.1. Lineage (NCBI taxonomy): Eukaryota > Viridiplantae > Streptophyta > Magnoliopsida > Fabales > Fabaceae > Saraca > Saraca asoca. Next base: position 16,888 of record JANHAO010008942.1, on the reverse strand, counting down.
TTAGTTATCTTGTGTAATTACTTCGTAACAAAATGGAGTAGCTAAAAGAAAACATCATCACCTATTGGAGGTAGCTTATGCTCTCTTATTTCAAATGAAAGTGCCTAAGGTGTTTTATGTTACTACATCCTATTTTTTGATCAATTATATGTCATCTTTAATTTTTGATAGACAGGTACCTTATTCTCTATTATTTCCTTCTCAGACATTATTTCCTCTCACTCCATATGTTTTCGGCTACATATGTTTTGTTCAAGACCATTGTCCTTAAATTTTTAAGTTAGATCCTCAATCTTTGAAATATATCTTTCTTGGATATTTTCAAACTTAAAAGGGGTATTAGTGTTATTCCCCAGAATTAGGTCATTATGTTACTTCTTCTGATGTTAATTTCTTTGAATCCACTCCATTTTTTGGATTTTCTAAGTCTTCTTGCTCAGTATTAGATTTTGAATTTATTGATAAGCATTTCCTTGTGCATTTCATTCCTTAGGATTCTGATGTCTCTTCCACTAAAACTTGGACTTCTTCTTTCATTAAGTATGTTTACTCTGGTAGAGTACAGGTACCAGATGTAGTTCATCCTTTTACCATTATTGAGACATCAAGTAGAGCACCTGTTACAACATCCCATTAGCTTTGTCTCCCCTATCGGCTTCTTTCTTACAAGATTCACTTCTTGCGTCCTCTGATCGTAACTTGCCTTTTGCTCAATGAAAAGGTATTCATAGTTACATTAAAAAAGGTACCTATAATCACCCTCATCCGATTTCTACCTTTGTATCTTATTCATCTTTACCTATCTTGTCACAATGCTTTATTGCCTTGTTGGATGCTATTAATGTTCCTAAGTCAGTTTTAGAGGTACTTTCTCATAATAGTTGGCATGCTACTACGAAGGAAGAAATGATGGCTCTTGAGGCTAATTAGACTTGGGATGTTGTGCCTTTATCGCATGGTAAGCAATCTATCAAGTGCAAATTGGTGTTTCTATGAAAGTTAATTCGGATGGTTTTGTTGCTCAATTAAAAGCTTGCTTAATGACAAATGGATATATTCAAACTTATGGCATCAATTATTTCAAAACTTTTTCTCCTATGGCTAAGATTACTTCTATTCATTTATTTATCTCTCTTGTTGCCTCTCAAAATTGGGTTCTTTATTAGTTTGATGTGAAAAATGCTTTTCTTTATAGTAATCTACTTGAGGAAGTATATATTGAGCAACTATCTGGTTTTGTTGCCTAGGGGGAGTATGAAAAAAGACAAAGTGTACAGGTTGAAAAAGTCTTTGTATAGAGTGAAATAATCTTCTCGAGCCTGGTTTGGAAAGTTTAGTGATATGGTCATGGAATTTGGGGTGCAGAAAAGTGACCATGATCATTCTATTTTCTATAAACAATCAAATTCTGGTTGTATTCTTTTGGCTATCTATGTAAATGATATTGTGATTACTGGCAGTGATAGTTTGGGCATTTTAAAATTGAAAACTTTTCTCCAAACCAAATTTTAGACTAAGGACCTAGGAGCACTTTGGTACTTCTTGGTTATTGAGATTGCTTGAAATAAGAAAAAAAATTTCTTGTCACAGAGAAAATATATGTTTGATCTTTTAAATGAGACAAGCTTGCTTGGAATTAAACCGTGTGATACCCCTATGATTCTAAATGTTAAGCTTGGATTGGAAGACATAGAACTACTAGAAGAACCGAAACAACACAAATGGTCAGTGGGAAAATTGAACTATTTTTCTATCACTAAGCTTGACATTTCTTTCCCAATTAGTGTAGTAAGTCAATTCATGCATTCTCCAAGAACCTCTCATTGGGATGCAATTATTCACATATTAAAATATTTAAAGAAGGCACCTAGGCATAGAATCTTATAAAAAAATCATGACCATTATAGAGTAAAAGGCTTTTTTGATGCAGACTGGGCAGGATGTCCTATGGACTAAAGATCTGCTTTAGGATATTATGTGTTTGTTGGTGGAAATCTTGTGTCCTAGAAAAGTAAGAAATAAGTTGTTATATCTTGGTCAAGTACAAAATATGAACACCAGGCTATGGCTCATATTGCATATGAGCTTGTGTGGATTTCTTACCTTCTCCATCAATTTGGGATTAAGTCTTTTGGAGCTATGCAATTATGGTGTGATAATTAGATTGCCACTCATATTGCTACAAATCAAATTTTTCATGAGCAAACAAAACATATAAAGGTTGATTATCATTTTGTTAGGCAAAAACTCTAAGAAGGAGTAATTGATCTTAGGCACATCACAATTGGGGATCAACTTACTATTGATGGTGGAATTTAGTTCTGGGCTAAACTCTAGCCAACTGGAAGTTCTTTTGAGACTCAGGCTATTTTCTGGGTGAACAAGTTGAAGGAGAAAAGAATGGAGGAGGAAGAACGGGGTTTTTTAAAGTGGTTCAATGAAAAGCGGGCGACACTGGTCCCTACATCCATGGAGAGTTTTTATTGATCTTGAAAAGAATATTTACAGAGTTTCAGTATTGGCTTCCTGACCTCCCTTTGTACAATGGCTTCCTTTCTTATTTATAGAAGGGGAGAAGGATACATAAGGAATATAATAAACTATATATCTGTTACATCAAGCATTAAATGTACAAGACTGTCTAGACTACTACAAAATGAATTTAGCAGGTTACTTTCTATGTGCGGGGCCAGATGGGCTACTTCTTACAAACGGGCATCAGAAGTTATCTGAGGGTGTGCGCTTTCGGTCTTAGGTGTGGCGAGCTGCTAGCTGGGTGAGGTGTTGTATGCAATGAACTTTGTTTGGGGTCACTGTTGTTCTAGACCAAGGGAGGTCGTGTGCGTGCTTAACGATACAAGCTCACTCTGGGTGAACCGTTGGCTACGTAAGTTGGACTTTGGTGTGTTCAGGCCTTGTTCTATCCTGGGGCTCACACTTCGTGTCCTTGCTATTTGACCTCTTGGCACAGTGACCTAAGCTCTTTACCTCGTGGCCTGGCTATCTGAGCTTGTACCACAGCAACTAACTACCTTGACTCAGCAACCTCAGGGTGTAGCAACTTAGGCCTTCTCTCATTAGACTTGCTTACCAGGTTTTTGCCAGCCCATTCCATAGTACCAGAATTCACCCATAACATTAAACCCCTAGGTCACAGTTCACTTTGTGGACTGGGAGCTAGAACCTTTGTTGGAAAAAGATTGCAAGTGCCTTTTGCAAAGTTATCATCTTAGTTTCTATCTCATCATTTCTTCTGCGTACTGAATTTGATGGGCTCGGACCATGTTGGAGTTATGTCCGTGCGAGCTCGAGGTGGGACACTTATGGTTCGTTGTATTTGAACTCAGCTAGCATTCTAGTTGCCTGGGTTGGTTTGCATGCATAACTCTGCTGGCAATTTTGTCACTCAGTTCCAGGGCAAACTTGTTGCTAGTGAAATGGTAATCTTATTGCATTATTTCATGGTAGGCTCATTGCTCAGTGAGATAGCAAGCTTGTTGCTCTTCACTCGTTTGGGACAGCTTAAGCATTGCTCTATAGGATAGCTTATCTTGTGTCGCTCAGTGGGAGAGCAAGCTTGTTGCTCAATCTTAAGATAACTCTACTGTGCAATAGAAAGGCAAGCTTGTTGCGTGGTTTCATAGCAATCTCGTTGCACAGTGGAACAAGAATCCTCATCGAATAGGCCATGTTCACTTTACGTCTTCGTGACTTAGTGAGCTTGGCTGACGGGATCTCAGACTTAGTAAATTATCCTTATTACCGAAACTTGTCCTTAGTCGAGATCTTGTTGGGGGTGTTGGGACTACCGTTGTCTTGTAGCAGAGGGGTCTACTGGCTGAAAGGCCAAAGTGCTGGAGATTTTTATGGTTCTTGCTCCAGCCATTGCAACTAGATAGAGAAACAATACAGAGCACAGAAAATAGATGATTCCCCACAGATGGCACTAAAAAATGTTAATGGTGGAATTCATTTTTAGGCTAAACTCCAGTCAACTGGAAGTTCTTTTGAGACTTAAGCCATTTTCTGGGTGAACAAGCCGAAGGAGAAGAAAATGGAAGAGGAAGAACAGAGGTTTTTAATGTGGTTCGACGAAAATCGGGTGACACCGACCCCTACATCGATGATGAGTATTTATTGATCTTAAAGAGAATATTTATAGAGTTTCAGGCTTCTCGGCCTCCCCTTGTACAATGGCTTCCTTTCCTATTTATAGAAGGGGAGAAGAATACATAAGGGATATAATAAACTGTACATCTATTACATCAAGCATTAAATGTACAAGATTGCTTAGACTATTGCAAAATGAATTTAGTAGGTTACTTTCTACACGTGGGGCTCGATGGGCTGCTTCTTGCAGACATGCATAAGAGATTATCTGAGGGTGTGTGCTTCTGGTCTTGGGTGTGGCAAGCTGCTAGCTGGGTGAGGTGCTGTGTGCAGTGAACTTTGTTCGGGGTCACTATTTTTCTAGACCAGGGGAGGTCGTGTGCATGTTTGGCAATGTGAGCTCACTCTAGGTGAACCATTGGCTACGTGAGTTAGACTCTGGCGTGTTTGGGCGTTGTTCAATCCTGGGGCTCGCACTTTGTATCCTGGCAGTTTGACCTCTTGGCACAATGACCTGAGCTCTTCGCCTCGCAGCCTAGCTATTCGAGCTCATACCACAGTAATCTGACTGTCTTGACTCAGCAACCTCAGGGTGTAGTGACCTGGGCCTTCTCTTATTAGACTTACTTATTGGGCTTTTGTCAGCCCATTCCATAGTACCAGAATTCACCCATAACATTAGCTCCCAGCTCGTAGTTCACTCTGGGGACTAGGAATTAGAACGTTTGCTGGCAAAAGCTTGCAAGTGCCATTTGTAGCATTATTATCTTAGTTTTCTATCTCATTGCTTCTTCTGTGTACTGAATTTGATGGTTTCAGATCATGTAGGAGTTATGTTTGTATGAGCTCGAGGTGGGATGCTTATGGTTCATCATATTTGAACTCAGTTGGCATTCTAGTTGTGCAGGTTGGTTTGCATACATGACTCTATTGGTAATTTGTCACTCAGTTTTAGGGCAAACTTGTTATTGGTGAAATGGCAATCTTATTGCGTTGTTCTATGGTAGGCTCATTACTCAGTGAGACAACAAGCTTGTTGCTCTTCACTTTTCTGGACAGCTTAAGCGTCACTCTATGGGACGACTTGTCTCGTGTCACTTAGTAAGAGAGCAAGCTTGTTGCTCAGTCTCAAGATAACTCTATTGTGTAGCAAAAAAGCAAGCTTGTTACGCTGTTTCATAGCAATCTCATTGTGCGGTGGAAGAGGAATCCTCGTCGAGCAGGTCATGTTCACTTTGCATCTTCATGACTTAGTGAGCTCAACTGACGGGGTCTCAGACTTAGTAAATTTCCTTATTACTGAAGCTTGTCCTTGGTCAGGATCTCATTGGGGGTGCTGGGACTACTGTTGTCCTGTAGTAGAAGGGTCTGCTGGCTGAAAGGCTGGAGTGCTGGAGCTTCTTGTGGTTCTTCCTCTAGCCATTGCAACTAGACAGAGAAATAATACAAAGCACAGAAAACAGATGAGTCCTCACAGATAGCACCAAAAATATTGATGGTGAAATTTGGTTTGGGCCAAACTCCAGCCAACCAGAAGTTCTTTCGAGACTCAAGCCAATTTCTGGGTGAACAGGCAGAAGGAGAAGAGAATAGAAGAGGAAGAATGGAGGTTTTTAATGTGGTTCGATGGAAATCAAGTGGCACCAGTCCCTATATCTACGGTGAGATTTTATTGATCTTGAAGAGAATATTTACAAAGTTTCAGTATTGGCTTCCCGGCCTCTGCTTGTACAATGGCTTCCTTTCCTATTTATAGAAGGGGAGAAGGATGCATAAGGAATATAATAAACTATACATCTGTTACATCAAGCATTAAATGTGCAAGACTCCCTAGAGTACTACAAAATGAATTTAGCAAGTTGCTTTCTGTATACAGGGCCCGATGAGCTACTTTTTATAGTCTAGCGTAAGAGGTTATCTGAGGGTGTACGCTTCTGGTCTTGTGTGTGGCGAGTTGCTAGCTGGGTGAGGTGCTGTGTGCAATGAACTTTGTTTGGGGTCACTGCTATTCTGGACCAAGGGAGGTCATGTGTGTGCTTGGTGATGCGAGCTCACTCTGGGTGAATTGTTGACTATGCGAGTTGAACTTTAGCGTGTTCGGGCCTTGTTCTGTCTCAGGGCTTGCACTTCATGTCCTGGCAGTCTGACCTCTTGGCATAGTGACCTAAACTCTTCACCTCACGGCCTAGCTGTCCAAGCTCGTACCATAACAACTTGACTATCTTTACTCAATGACCTTAGGGTGTAGCGACCTGGGCCTTCTCTTATTAGACTTGCCTACTGGGCTTTTGCCAGCCCATTCCGTAGTACCAGAATTCACCTATAACACTTACTAACTTATTTACTAAGGCACTTCTAGGAAAATGAGTTGATGATATTTGTAAGAAGCTAGGCATGTTTGATATCCATGTGCCAGCTTGAAGGGGAGTGTTAGTGAATAGGTTAGTTAAAGTGATAAACTTATGATTAGATAAGTAATAAACCTATGTAGGATAAGTGATAAATCTAGATAGGTCAATAAATTATAGATCTATTAAAGCTTTATTTCATGTATATATATTTAATATAAATACATATGCTTGGCTCATTGTTAAGCACGGCTTCATAATATCTTCTTTTTCTTTCCCTCTTAACATCGCTTAATGCATTATCCCTCACCATCATCTTATCTTGCATATTATTATCTTAATATCACTATTCATTTTATCTATCTGAGGATCCAAATCATTCATTTTTTTTACAAGTTTAATTTTCTTAATTGTCAACATATCATTACAAAGTTAATTCTCCTTATTCTACCTTTGACTTATTTTGTCACTTCCAAACTTGGCTGTATTATCCATACAATTATAAAAAGATGTTATAATTTATGAATGTTTCAAACTAATCTAACTTATATTCCAATTTCAGGGCTCACAATTCTAATTGCTCTTCTTTACACATAATTCATGATTCTAATTGCAAAAATAAAGTATGCCTTCAAGCCGTTATGATTCGAATCGAAGTTTTAGCTTATTCTTGCACGATTGAATTGACCTTTCCTAGCCCTATTTTCGATCTTGCTTACGATTTGGTTTGTGCATAATCCTAGACTTCCCAAAGATTTGCAACTTTTGACAAGCAAATTTGTAATTTCAACTATTTTGACTCGAGTTGAATCGAAAACTTCACATTTGTTTCTTAGGATTTTAATCACGATTCTTCTTGACTCTGAATCCTTAGGCTCGCTATCATACTTGTGATTCTACTCGCATGTCTAGTTTTGCACAAGTCTTTAGTGCAACTACACATTTCTTTTATAAAAACTTTTATTTCTTTAACCAAACTTCATTTGCTAACTTATCCAACTCTTTATTATGAAGGAACTAAGCATAAAACAAACTTTTCTAATCATACAACTATGTTCTCATCACTAACATTAATCAAAGTCAACCTTCACCATAAGCTCACATGATTTCCATTTTCTTTAACAAAAATAGCAGATCATTGATTTACTATCACTTAACTATTTTAAAACTCACAAGAAAGATAAGAATTACTCACTAAAATGGCTGAGAACAAGAGTTCAAATTGATTCAACCAAAATCTCCAACACTTTTCATGATCAAAAGAGAAGACTTATTTGATTCCTTCGATTTTCAAGAGTTCTCTTACATCAAGTTGTCAAATATCATTATATCACAATTTCAATCCATAAAACAAACTAGAAGTGAAGATTTGAGCCTCATAGACACTAAAAATATATATAAGTTTCTGGGTTAAATAGTAAAATAAATAATGGCTATTGGCTTCAAAAATTCATAACTTAGATTTTACTCAACTAATCAAAATGATTTTGGTATGAAATTAAAGAGGAAGAAGAATAGAATCATCAATAAAAATTTGGAAAAATAACATGAAGGAATGATTACTCACCTGAAGAGAGAAAAAGTTCTAAGCTCTAAAATATGTGTGTACTACAAGGAAGCAATCGAGCAGTGTGGGGAAAAAAAGAGGAGACCGACTTATAAGGGGCAAAATGGGAAAAATGGAAGTCAACTTTTGATTTTGACTTTAAGTAGGCCTTTTAGAAATTTTTCTATTTTTTCCATTTTGAGTCCAAAGTTAGCACATTCACTGAGTACCATTGACCATGAAATTTTAGCACAAATTAATTAAATTAATTACCTTTGTAACAGCTATAAATTTACATCCACTAGGCACCTATAGCCCTAGTTTCAATTCTTTCAAATTTTATCAAGAATTAAATTTTGGGGACACAAGTTTTATTCTCTGAACACTCAAGATAGGAACTTTGCTCTCTTGAAACTTCCACAAATTCATACAATCTAGTTCTACTGTATCTAGATGCTCCATATCTCAAAATTCTTGGTGACAAAGTTCTCAGGATTTTCAAATTCATCCTTTTGGGTTTTTCAGAAAGTCATTTTATTATTAAAATTAATTTTAGAAAATTTGAGATATTACAATTCTTTTCCCTTAAAAGAATTCATCCTCAAATTCTGAACAGTAACGATGGGTTAAATAAAATCACTTAATGTTTAGTATATGTATTGTTTACTAGCTAATCGGAAATACTTTTCTCACATATCAGGTTCCAACTTCCATATGTCTTTTTACTCATCAACTTCTCTTAGCCGATTAAGAATAATTACTGATTGCTTTTCATAAGTCAATTTGGCATCCAGTTGCATCCAAAATATATGTCCTTAATATGGAGGCATGAAATATTAGATGAATCCCTTGCATTTTAGCTAACGATTCTAATTGATACACTATAACTTCCAAGCATTTAATAATTCGAAATAGTTCAATATATTGCAATTGCAACTTTCAATTACTTTAAGATTTACTCAACTACCAGGCCATATACTATATACACTTCTTTTATAAGATATATTTCAAGAACACTCAATCATCCAACACCTTTAATCACATCTTCAAGTGCATCCTATTTCATGCCTTCTTACCAAAATACTTTTTTTTTACATATCCAAGGCCAATTCATGAAACATTACAACATGTTACATAGGTACGTAATTCAAATGGCAATGCCAATACTAAGGCTGTTATCAAACATCTTTTTATCTCTTAAAAACTTTCCTCACACGTGGAAGGCTATTCAATCATCCTCTTTTTCAAATGAGTTTAATTGGCAGCACAAATTCTCAAACAAACATCTTGTTCTCAATAAGTATTGTGGGTTTAAGCCATTTCTCTATGGCTTCTATCTTTTAAGGATAAACTTTTATCGTTTCTTGTGACACTCCATTACTTAAAAAATTAACACTAGATGTTAAAAGTTGTATTTAGGAAATTATATCTTTGATAATAGCTTAAATATATCTTTAATACTTAGAAGGGAATATTTGTTTTTAATAGTCATCTTATCCTTCTGACAATAAACTATATAACCATAATATTCCATTTGGATTTCAAATTACTTGAAATTTGAGCCTCCCATATAGTAAGATTATAAACTCTTACTACGTCTTCATTGGGATTTCTCCTTCAATCGCCTATTCTATCATTCTTACCAGTGCTAGTTGGTGCTCTTATTGAAGCTACAGAATGTTGACCTGAAGGTCAAGCTTAGTAATCTGTACCATTCTGGAGGCACTTAGATTCATAGGGCATTCCTTTGCTTTATGTCCTGGTTCTCCACAATGAAAACATCCTATCAGATCTCATCTACACAATTTATAATGGTTTGTATTACAAATTCTACATCATGGCATATTAACATTGAAATCCCTCTAACTTTGAGATGTATTTCTTCCATAAAGTGGAATGGAAGTAGTTACAATTGATTGACTTCCTACCTTTCTTCTTATGGTAAGATTTTGTGATTGGGGTGGTCTCGTAAAATGTCCTTTCCATCCATTAAGTAGTGCTCCAGGAATTAGGGTTGGTGCCCTCCGCTTGGTGCATTACTGGCTTTCTTAGATTTAACACTTTTCTTACCACCAAGGGACATTTCCCTTTCATGGCACTCCTTGAATCTTAGTTCAATCTGCAAAGCCTAATTCATGGCTTGCTAGTATGTCTTATTTGAATCAACATTGACTTAATTAAAGTAATAATTATAGAGTCCTTGCATAAACCTTTCCAACTTTATAGTCTCAGTTAGAATCAAGTGAGTAGCATATGGTGACAATCAAGTGAATTGGGCATCATACTTACTTATAGACAGATTTTCTTGTTTGAAATTCTCAAACTTTCAGACATTCACTTCAGGCACTAGAAGGAAGAAATCTATCAATGAAGTTTTCTTAGACCATTGCCCAAGTTAATGGTTCAACATTATCAGCGGGCCCCTCAATTGTTCTTATATACTAATAATGCACTAAATCATCTAGCTAATACCCTACCAGTTCTATCAATAAAGGTTCAAGATAGCACAACATCGCCCATATTATTCCACAGAGGGATTTGTCCCCGTATATCGAGGCGATTTGAGCTTTAAAAACTCATGAACAATTTTTAACTTATTCTCTTACACATTCTTAGTAGGAGAAATTTGACTTCTTTCATTTTGCTTGTGTCTAGCAGGCTCTCTATTTTGACCTTCATTCTAGTTCTATGTTAATGTATGTATTAGATAATTCATTGCCTATTAAACTAAATTTTCTGCCCATTAAGGGACTTCAAGATTATCGCTGACTTCATGTCTTGAACTATTTCATCTAATAGACAATCTTTCATTATCTAATCCAGGTTCTTGGCCTTCCTGCCTTCTGGTTCTTATCATATTTCACATTACAAAATTAATCAGATTCTTAGAAAATACAAAAGGTTCTAATTTAATTTTGCTGATATGATCAAATACTTCACTAGGTTAATGGGAATGGTATCAACAATACGTGCTCTTAGGTGCACTCGTGTTACTGGTACTATTCCTATTAATACTTTATTAAACCACCACCACCTTACGACTCTAAATGCAAGCTTATACACATAAGTTCTAGCCTAGACCATACTTTGATACCAAACTTGTCACGACCCAAATTTCTGACCATGACTAGTGTGAATATCAATTTTTCAATTGATAATTCACTGGCCTTGATCCTATCTTCATTAACCTTTATTATTCATACTTGTTTTAATATTCCCAAATTATTTCTATTGAAAACCTAATTGATTGAATTAAAAATTGTAAGTTATAGAAAGAAAGAGAGTTATATTTAAGTATAACATATTGATGTAATGTACAAAAGCATAGCCAAAGTAAGACATATACTCCTTGAAAAGTAGTGTTTGAGAGTTACATCAAGTTATCAAAACATTCTATCCTCATATGCTTCTATAGATTCATAAGGTGGTTGTGAACATATCATCTATTATTTTAATAGGTTTAGCATTCATCCTTACGTCCTGATGGAGGAACAACAACTATATTTTGAGAATTTAAAAAATAATTTATAGAAGAGTGAGTTTGGGGCCCAATAAGATAAATTCATGCATAACTTACGAATTTATCATCAAATAACAATACACACCATAGCCAATTAATCATGATTCGTTGCCAAGTGTAATGAATAAATCATAGAGTTTCAAAGACTAACCTTTGAATGATATTATATCATTTTCATAATCACACATTATAAAGAACTATGATTTTCATGTGACCTCATATCCTCTTCATCACTCATCATGTTGTCTTATCACACTTTATCTCTATTCAATGATTTACATAACTCATAAATAATTAGCTTCTGGGTGGCACCATCCAATAACCTTATTATCACAATATAAGGAAATATGTGCATTATAGCTTCTGTAGCTAACCTCAATTATCACAAGCTTAAATCACATTATTATACTACAATTTAACATTTCAAGGCATATGGGTTAGATGCATAAACAAAATAATAATGATAATAACATTTAAAACTTTCCTTGTTACTTCATTCCTATCTTATTCTACATAAACCTAGCCTCTTCCTTTAGGCTCCCATCTTATACCACTCACTATATTTTAGAATGTGCAAATCCAGGATCCAGTTCATATATCCTATCACAACCTATTATCACATTTCATTCTGATCATTTGCCATCCCATATCTTCTGGGGAAATTCAAACATTTGAAGAGTATCATGATATTTGTCATTCACATTATATCATTTCTACATATCACATATCATCATCATTAATCATCATTCCATGATCATCAGTTACACTTCATCAACATTACTTATAGTTCATCTCATTTCTCATGAAGAAGTTCCTCAATATAAATAGTATCATCATTTCAATAATCAAACCATGCATTTGTGTTCAATTTCAAATTCAATCACAATACTATGACAACAAATTTATCACTATCATCATAATGTATATCATAAATCATCCCATACCTCATGGGGAATTCTCAATATTTCAACGGTATCATTTCTCATCATAGTCATGTTACATAATTCATTCCACTAGCAACATAATTGCATGTTTATCCACCACATAATCATAATATCTATTATTCATGTTTCTTCATCCTCATATCACATATCATCTCCTAGGGAGATCTCAAGATTTTAAACATTATCTTTCCTCATAACAATCATGTTTCTGAATTTACATTCCATTATATTTTATCATTGTTACTTATCATTTATCATAATAATCATAGCATACATTCACATCAAGTATTAATCACAGTTATATTTTTTCATCACAATTCTAATCACATGGATTACATCCCACCACTAGTACAATCATATATTGCTTGTCCTATTATTATAATAGTCATCAGGTTTATCATCACAATATCAAAAGGACTAACCTATTATTCAGTACATTATTATTAGCTTATGAGTTACCCATTTGGAATTTCTTATCTATTATGTTCGGATTAGTTAGAATTCATACTACTCAATGCATAATCCCTCACCATCATCTTATCTTGCATATTATTGTCTTAATATCACTATTCATTTTATCCATCAAAGGATTCAAATCATTTATTTATTTTATTTTTTATAATTTTAATTTTCTTAATTACTAACATATCATTACAAGATTAATTCTCCTTATTCTACTGTTGACTTATTTAGTCACTTCTAAACTCGGCCATATTATTCGTACAATTATAAAAAATTTTTTTATAATATATGAGTGTTTCAAACTAATCTAACTTATATTTCAATTTTAGAACTCACGATTCAAATTGTTCTTTACCCTTAATTTGTGATTTTGATCACAAAAACAGAGTATGCCTTTAGGCCGTTATGATTCAAATCAAAGTTTTAGCTTGTTCTTACACGATTTAAATCGACCTTTCCTAGCCGTGTTTTTGATCCTACTCATGATTCAAATCGTGTATAATCTTATACTACTTGAAAGTTTATAACTTTTGACAAGCAGACTTGCAATTTGAACCATTTTGGCTTGAGTTAAATCGAAGCCTTCACATTTGTTTCTCGCAATACTAATCACGATTCTACTTAACATTAAATTCTTAGGCTCGTGATTATGCTCACAATTGTACTCACACATCCAGGTTTACATGAGTCTTTAGTGCAATTACACATTTCTTCTAGAACAACTCTTATTTCCTTAACTAAACTCCATCTATTAACTTAGCCAACTCTTAATTACAAAGGAACTAAGTATAAAAACAAAAATTTTCCAATCATAAAACTATGTTCTTATCACCAACACCAATCAAAGTCAATCTTCACCATAAGCTCACATGAGTTCCATTTTCTTTAACATTAACAACATATCATTGATTTATTATCACTTAACTATTTTAAAACTCGCAAGGTAAGAATTACTCACTGAAATGGCTGAGAACAAGAGTTCAAATTGATTCAACCAAAATCTCCAACAGTCTTCATAATCAAAAGAGAAGACGTGTTAGATTCCTTAGATTTTCAAGAGTTTTCTTCCATTAAATTGTCAAATATAATTAGATCATGACTTCAATCTACGAAAACAAGCTAGAAGTAGAAAATTTAAGCCTAAAAAATACTAGAAAATCCATATGAGTTTTTGGATTAAATAGTAAAATGAATAGTGGCTATTGGCTTAAAAAATTCACAACTCAGATTTTATTCAATGAATTAATAGGATTTTAGTATCAAATTGAAAAGGAAGAAGAGTAGAATCATTAGTAAAAATTTGGAAAAATAACATGAAGGAATGATTACTCACCTGAAGAGAGAGAAAGAGAAATATATATAGAGAGAGAGCTCCAAGCTCCAAAATATGTGTGTGCTGCAAGGAAGTAGCCGGGTAGTGTGGGAAAAAAAGAGGAGATCGACTTATAAGGGGTAAAATGGGAAAAATGAAAGTTAACTTCTCATCTTTGACTCCAAGTAGGCCTTTTAGAAATTTTCCTATTTTCTCCACTTTGAGTCCAAAGTTAGAGCACTCACCGAGTACCGATGACTATGAAATTTTAGCATAAATTAGTTAAATTAATTACCTTCATAATAGCTATAAATTTGCATCCATTGAGCACCTATAGCCCTAGTTTTGATTCTCTCGAAGTTTACCAATAATTAAATTCTAGAGACACAAGTTTTATTCTCTGAACATTCAAGATGGGAACTTCGCTCTCTTAAGAGTTCCACAAATTCATACAATCTAGTTCTACTATATCTGGATGCTCTGTATCTCAAAATCCTTAGTGATGAAGTTCTCAATATTTTCAAATTTGTCCTTTTGGGTTTTTCGAAAAGTTATTTTATTACTAAAATTAATTTTAGAAAATTTGAATATTACAACTATCACTATTGACTATCGTTTACCATCATATATTGTGGTTAACCACTATCCACAAGCACCTATTACTGATGACCATCACCTACCACTATCGACAGCCGTTAACACCGCCTATCACCATTCATTGTTATTAACCACCATGTAGAAGTTTACTTCCTAGAAAATGCTAATTCCTTACTATCAATCAAAGAACTTTTAGTACTTTCTAAGAAGTTTTCAAGGGAATTTAATTCTTAGGAAGTTTAACTTCTTATAGGAATTTACTTACTTCTTGTGTGAATAAAATCAATCAAGTCATAATTAGGCTAAAATACACCAAAGCCCATGTACTTTGCTTCATGTATATACAACCCCTACCCTTTGACAAGGTGCATCTAACCTCTATTGTACTTCAAGTTATGTACATTTTACTTCAAGTTATGGCCACTCACACTTGACCGTTATCACGACCCAAATACCTGACTATGATCAGCATGAATATCAATCCTTGATTGATGTCACCAACCTTTAACATATTTCTATTATCCATTTCTACTCATACTTGCGTAAATGTTTTCTAATCATATTAACTTAAATTCATTTGGTTAGTTGAGAAATCATAAACTTATAGAAAAATGGAGATACATTGAGATGTAAATATATTTTTATAATTTACAAGAATATTTTTTAAATGAGGCACATGCCTCTGGGAATATCAATGTCAACAATTTTCTATTATGTTTTCAAAAGACATTAAAATAGACAACTAACCAGAATTATGAGTCATCCCCTATACTACCTCATATGTCCTCAAAAGGGTAAAAGCAAACCAAAAAGTTAGATCAGCCTATAGCTTGTCACAGAACCAAAAGTATAGATTAAACTAACTAAGCCCTCATAGGTACTTTATGGCCTTATTATATATAGATTTTCAAAAGAGTAGCAAAATATGAAGTCTGATAATAGATACCTTAAGGACCTAACCATCCCATGGCCATCATCGGTAAGACATTAGGGTGTTCTATGGGTATGATTTCTACTTTATGTAGAACTTCACATCCAGGTAAATTTAGTATTATAACATAATGAAATCTAACTTAATATGCCCCTAATGGACTCTCTATAGTGGTGGTGAACACATTAGTAGTTACTTCAATAAGGTTAACATCCATCCTTACATTCAAAAGATGGAATAGCAATGATAACTTGAGAACTTGCAAAAAAAAAAAAGATCTACAAAAGAGTGAGTCTAGGACTTAGTGAGATAAATTCCTACCTACTTATGAATTTACCAATAATAAATAAATGCATATACATCATCGCAAATATGGTTATATTTCATACCAGAATTAATAGACAAGTTATGAGGTCATAAAGACTAACCTCTGAATACCATTACACAACATTGTACTTAACATATTATAAAGAGCTATGATTATCTCATAGCCTCAAGCAATCATCACAATTTTAGATTGCATTATCATGTCACAAAATCATATCATTTTAGCATTTTACAGAATAACAATCTAAGTAAGTAAGCGAAATGAATAATCAAGATCAAGATTCTCCTTATTACTCTTTCCCATTGTAATCAGCACAATCACAAGTCTAATCTTTTCAAGTTTCACCTTATTTCCATACTACATAATGGAACATGCAAATCTAAGAACCAGTTCATATTCACTATCTTATTACATCAATAATATCTTATCATTATCAATCATCATTCCATGTCTCATAAGGAATCCTCAAGTTTTCAAACTATATCATTTCTCATAACAATCATATCACGGAGTCCACATTCAATCATAATCACATTTTCTTTGTCACATTATCATGATAATCATCAAGACCGTTACCATTGCATTAGTGTATAAGTAATCAATAGATACTCTATCTAATCAAAGATTCAAGCAATAAGAAATTTTAAACGAAAAATCTCAACAATCAATTCATTATAGCATCTTTATTCAACAATAGTCATCATATTTCTGTAGGAACGTTCGGCCGAGCAAGGGCAAAATGGTCCAGAAATTTCAAAAATTTTCTTGCACCCAACCGAACATTCAACCC
>JANHAO010008941.1:0-18810 GCA_026873985.1 Saraca asoca | reverse complement strand
CCCCAATGTTTGTATAGTAAGTGTAAACATTTATGTAATTCTTTGAATTTTTATGTATACAGAATAAAAGTTTCAATAAAGCCTAGCACGAGAAGTGATGTATTATGTGTTTGTTAAAGTGGTCCATCAAATTTTCATCCTTACACCAAAATTTGTTAAGACAATCCTATTCGAGCATTAAAATTGAAGAGAAGCAAATAAGAATTCTTTTGACCCATCAATGGGATAAATTCATACAAAGTTTAAGAATACATTACAAAATTCAAAAGGAAAAGCAAAATTACAAGGCTCGTAGCCTAAGAAGCTGGAGCATCTAGAGTTAGATCCTCTTAAGGTTGGGAATCGGGAAGAGGAGTGTCAAGGATGTTCGCTATTGGAGCACCAACAACTTTAGTGATCTAGGAATTGCCCTCCTTTTAGGCAGTGCCTCCAATAGGAGAAGTTTTAGCACCAAAGTCTACTCCTTTCTTGGAAGAGCCGGCCCTAGCAGCCTTTCTCTTGTAGCATTCAATAGCCTCGATAGCTTGCTAGCCAAAGAAGGAGAAATCCAAATCTAGGTATCACTCCCAAAGAGTGTAAAAGAAGGCAGCACAAGTCTTAGTTTCTGCCTTCTTTATTAATGAGGCAGACTCTGCTTTAACTTTAGTAACCTCCTCCTTTGTGATAGCAACCTCCATCTTGACTAACTCTAGCTCCTTTTCAGCAGCCTCAGCTCGTTGCTCCACTATCTTAGTCTGCTACTCTGTAGATCTAGCTCACTACTCTGCGGTCTCAGCCCATCTTACTGCTTCTTCAGCTTGATGGATGAACAATTCCAAGTCAATTTTTGCCTTGGCTAGGTCGTTGGTAGTTAGGCCAAGATTCACTACAGCGACCTCACGATCTACTTTTGCATGGGATAAAGCAGCCTCGACATTCTTGACCTTCTCCTTCAAATCTAGTACCTCAGTGGAGGTAATAACCAGCTTGCCCTCGAAGTCCTCCTTCTCCTTGTCATGGGCCTGGAGTGCCTCATCCATTTTCATCATTGTTAGCAAACCTTGAAACGTCCAAGCCAAGTCAGATTATGAAATACGCAGAAAAACCAGAATGAAAAGAGTTCATTTACCACCAAGCCATGACGAGCTATATAGCCCATTAGTCTCCCAAGAGTGAACTCCTTGGTTTCTAGCACTTGAATCTTGTCACGGGACCCCAAAATTATGTTGATGTTATCAATGAGAACCTTAATGTACTCTCTTGTCTTGGAGGTAGGCTTAGCTAGTGGCTTTGAGACCTTAGCCTTTAATGCAACTCTTTTACGAGGAGTGACCTTTTTCTTCCCTTTTCTACCCTTCATCTTTCAGCAAAAGGCTCGGAAGGGGTGGTGGCCTCAGTTTTGACTACCACCTTAGGCTAAGGAGCAGGAGTTGGCTCTTGCAAAGGTGTTGTCACTGAAACCAAGGGTTAATTTTCAGCAGTAGGGGCTACAACCACATTGAAGTCTAGTGAGATCTCCTCATCATCGGATGGTGGCAACCTAAGAATGAGCTCCATTATCCTGTCGTAATCTACAAAATTGGCTAGATGAACTTCTACTACTGGACAAATGCCAATCTCCTTGGTGAGTTTGATGCCTTTAGCTAGGACGAGCTTGTGAAAGCAAAGGAGGTCCTTATCAAAATGAAAGTTATTTTCGAGATCGTTCAAGGCAGTGAATAGATCTAAGACTCCCAGCTCTTCAGCTTGAAGAGTTGGCTTCCTACTAGTTCCGTATGCAAAATAAGACAAGTTAGAATCAGAAGCAAATGAGAATAAATTATTAAGCTCATGACTTTAAGCTCGCTTACTAGAGTAATGACAAATCTAAAATTTTTGAGATCACACAGGGAGGGGCACGAGATGTAAAATCAACAGGTTTTGTCATGCCTCATGTTAGATTTCCCTTTAGCATCCCCTTGCGATAGGATCTTCTTGTGCATAGTTAGTCGAGCCGAAAGGTAATAGAGCCCATCTAACGTGCTCATCCACCTAAGGCTATACAAGTAACATAGAACTTTAGTCGATAGCGACGGAATACCGTTGCTCAAGTAGATTAGAGCTAGAGAAATAAGCTGGGTATAAGAGTTTGGAGTGAGCTGAGCTGGACTAAGTCTCACTTTATTCAGAAAATTGATAATAAAGGGGTGTATCGAGAACCTAAGTCCCACAACGAGGTGCAGGAAACTAACAGAAATGAACCCTCGAGGTAGATAGGGTGCATAGTCATCCAGAAAAGGTATCATGAGGCTGTATCTTCTAGGGAGCCATTACGTCCGGACTGCAGTCTAAACCTTGCAAAAATGAATAAATAAAACATGCAGACTAAATATGTGATGACCAGGTCACGAACTTGTAGTGACCTCTTAAACCCTAACAGGACCAAGATGAGTGGTAAAATCTCCAGTGGCCTCCCCACTCCTTGAGGTCGCTTCACTAGGACGTCGCGTCAGCCTCACATTCTGGGCTGAGGAGTTAGATTCGTCATCTTTGCTCCTACTTTAGTAATGGCGGTGTCCATGACCTATGCCCATCTACACAAAAGGAAAAGACCGGTCAACTCACTACAACCAAACCCTACCAAAAAAAACCTAAGGCTAATAGCTCCCTATACAATAGGCCATGAATACCCTAAGCCACCTATTTACGATATGGACTCTATCAGACAAGAAAAAATCTATGATTGAATCACAAAATCTGAATGGCAGATACTAGACTTGAAATAGTAACAAAAAAACTAAGAGTCCGCTAATAGAATCGATCGAATAAACTAAATCAGACAAAAATGAAAATTCATAAATAATCAACCTTAACCAGCTAATGCTCTTATCCCTCAAACAATGGTAGATAAACCTCAAACTACAAAATAGAGAAATCCAAAAATAGCAAAATGAAGGAAGACTTATCATAGCTGACTGAAAGGGAAGGTTTGAGGATGCATGCGAAAGTATTTTTTGATGAACGAGACTCGAGCAACTACCAAGGAATCGAAACAACGTCGATGGTAACGGGTGACGGAAGTGATTCTAGCAATTGATAGAGGGAATGGGTAGAAAGAGTTCTGGAGCTTCAAGTTTCAAATAGTAAATGGGGGGAAGAGAAAAGGCCCTTCAGCTTACAAGGCACAAGGCATCACTGTTGGATCTGGGAACCCATCAGCTATCCATGATCTGACAATTCAGTAAGTGCTAACAGTTGACTGACAGGAGTAGTACGCACGCATACCAAAGGTAAGATAATCATGATAGCCTAGTTGTGGGAAACTAGACAGTCACTTACAGAGCTAGCAAAAGCATGCCAAATGGCTCGTGGAATTGTAGATCACGAGCAGTGGGTTATGACTCCGAACTCAAAAACCTTGCGTCCAAGTAGTGCTTGCCATGCACCAAACTCTTGTGTGAGCCATGTCCAAGAAGTGCCTCAAGCACTAAACTTTTATACGGATAACTCAAACCTAGTGTCCAAGAAGTGCTAGCCATGCACCAAACTCTTGCACAAGCCATGTCCAAGAAATGCCTCAAGCACCAAACTCTTGCATGGATAACTCAAACCTCATGTCTAAGAAGTGCTAGCCATGCACCAAACTTTTAAGCTAGCCGCATCCAAGAGCACAAAACTCTTGCATGGACAACTCAAACCTTATGTCTAAGAAGTACTAGCCATGCACCAAACTCTTGTGTGAGCCATGTCCAAGAAGTGCCTCAAGCACTAAACTCTTGCACGAACAACTCAAACCTCACGTCCAAGAAGTGCTAACCATGCACCAAACTCTTGTGTGAGTCGTGGCCAAGAAGTGCCTCAAGCATCAAACTCTTGTACGGACAATATCGAAGCCATGTCCAAGAAGTGCCAATTACACCAAACTCTTACATAGATCAAAGCGCTCTCATGTAACCTGTCAAAACCTTATGTCCAAGAAGTACTTTAGCACCAAACTCTTGTGTGAGCTAAGATACATCTATGCAACTTATGTAGACATCTCATCTCGTATTGATGAAAGTGCTTTAATGCTTCGATGCCCGAGCTCATGTTCAATAAAGGCACTCCAGTGTTCAATTCCATTAACAACTGAAATGAACCGACACGACCGATTGGTCATCCAAATATGCCATATATCCTTTTAAAAGTCATAGTTTATTAACTAAAGTCCCTTTTTGCATTAGTTTGATTAATATTGTTTGAGGCCGATTAGCTTAACGAGCACTCACCTTACCTAACGACTTTCAAGTTATGATTTGCAGGGACTAATGTTGCCAGTGGCAACCTATGAAATCGCTATGATGGCATAGTCGGGAGGAACAATAAAAGGTAAAGTTTCACTACAAAACCTCTTTTAACAGGGTAAAACTACATAAAGGATTGAGAATACAAAACAAAACAAGCCTACAACTGACTAAAGAAAGGCTGAATGCTAGCAAGCTTGTAGCCATAATATGTAGAAGGAACTAGTCCAGCTCCGCCCTCGCCCGAGCTGATAGCTCATCCAAATTGAGCATCCCTTGAGGTGCCTAAAGCAAGAGAAACAGCTTCAGGTGCAAGCAAAGAGGCTACACAAGTTTGCCCTGGTCTTCCCGAGCAAGGAAAGTATCCTTCAGCTTCATTGAGCTGCTTAGAAATCCAAGGACACTCTACACCATCAGACAAGAGGACAATAGAACCTGGTTGAAAGGATTGAGCCACGACAAGATGCAAGACTAGCAAGCAAATCAGACAGTTCCAACTCCTCTGCCCAAGCCTCCTCTAAAGCTGAAAGCTCCTCCTTCCACCCTATAACTCTTGGTCAAAACTAGAAACTAAGAATCAGCTCACCAAAAAACAAAAGAACAAAAAAGGGAGACCTAAACTTTTAGCTCCAAGAGGAGGTTACAAACAAGTTCCCAGAGTTCTCGAGGAAGAACACCCCATGAGAACCATATGCAGCAAACCATTCATGCCTCATAGTGTCATGCAGCAAACCATATACTCAAAACATGAAGATGTAGGCTAAAGCTTCAAAAGTATGAGGAGATCATCTAATGCACTCATCTAGCTACTCTGTGAAGAAAAGGAGAGGATTTCTCACACCTTATATAGACAAGCCTAATTTCACTGAAAAATTCGAAGGGTATTTAACTATACCAAATCGAACAATCCACAACAAAGCAAGGCTACCACACCAACAGCTGGAGAGCACCCACGAGGGGAGGTATAGCCTGATATAGGTGAAATGAGAGATCGAGACTCAAAATGAAAATACAACAGACTATAAGCAGAAACTTTTAACTAAATAATGAACTATAGATGAAAGACTTGACAATGCTACAGACTGCAAGCAAAGACTTTATTAGCAGAATATAACTCCTAGTTTGCAAAGCGAACTAAGAGTTAAGGGGCTTAATGTTATGAGTGTTTTTTAGATTTTGCAAAATGAGCCAGCCAAGGCCCAATAAAAAGTCGAGCCTAGTTACAAGAAGACCTAAACCGCTTGACGGACAAGGTCGCTCAGTGAGGTGCCAGCTCACTAAGTGCGAACTTAAGGCATAAGCTAAAGACAAAGCGAAAACCCAGCTCATTAGGGAGGGCACCAGCTCACTGAATGAAACATAGCATCTAGGCCACCTTTCAACAGACTCATTTTAAATGGTTCTAGTGATAGGACCAATCCATGACAAGCAGGTCGCCCAATGTAGGCCCAGGTCGCTAAGGTAGCAAGTTGAGCATAAGTATGGAAGTCTAGTCATCAACTGATGGCACATATTCCCAACCAACAACTTAGCCTCCAGAATTGACACATCAGCCCTTAACAGTCTGACAATGATTTACCTAACATTTATTATCAAATGCCAAGCATTTATTGCCCGATGCGATGAAAATAATCATTTTGTTACTTGCCAAATGACACTTATAACCCTCCTTTCTCCTATAAATTGGGGAACCTCTGTAAAAGATAAGAAAAAGTAGACTCATGTAGACACTCTACTAAAATAGCAATTGAGCATTGTATCTCCATTGAGTTTCACAGAGAAAATCATTACATAGATTTAATACAACTCATTGTGGATGTAGAAGCTGAATGGCTTTGGCCAAACCATGATAAAAGCTTCTGGTGTTTGTTGTTGTTCTTCTTCTTCTCCTTCTTTCTTTCCTATTAGCTCACACTCTCAACTTGCAGTTTGGGGTAACACTAGAGTTACACCTATTGACTAGATTTTACCGTCAACATTGGCTAAGAGTTGGCATCATGCATCACATGGTTTCAACTAGAAAGCTGTCGGCCTGTGCCACAAGGGAAAGAAAAAATTTTTATGAGGCAACCTATATGTAATTTTAAAATTAAATTACGAATAAGTAGGAGAAAATTTTCCACACTGACTTCATCTCGAGACAGTCAAATTAGATTTTGTTTTTTAATTTTTGTATAGGTGGGAGATTGGAATCTAAGATTTTCATTAAATTACTTATACCTCTTACTAGATTGCATCCAGTGGCTTGTGGAAGTAGATTATTTACCCCAGGTCTAATGTGTTTTTTAGAATAGACAAAAAACAAAATACTATTTTCATTTTTACATGTAAATTTTTTTAATTTAGTCTTTATTTAATATTCATTCTCATCTTAATCCTTTAAAGATTTAATTTCATTTAATCAAGTCTTCATATTCATCTATCTCACACATTCTTAACTAAAGTGATGGCATAGAAGATCAAAGTATGATGTGATACCTTTTAATACTTGTGAGACACTAAATATAACTTATAGAAGAATAAGTGTCTATATTAATTGTTGTATGTGAAATTCAGTCCTGAAGGACCCTCGAGCGGCTCAAAAATGGCAAAGGATCTAGCCCAAGGAAATGATCAGGTCGCTACGACCTCAGGTTATTTCACGAAGTGATCTTCGCAGCTCGAGCTCGTGGGCTGCTAAGCGTGCTTGACCTCAGCTTCATTACTCACAAATAGGTTAACAGTCTGGCTGATGAAGCATAAACTATGACCTGAAGGCTCGACAAAAGACTAAGCCATGTCTTACCCCAACGGACAAATGGGGTCCCACCTGTAGAAGATGGCTGCAGTAGCAGAAAGTAGAGATTTAGTTTGTATATTCTATCTTATACATTAAATGCTGATATAATAGATTTATTGCATATGTAATTACCATTGTAGCCTCCTCCCCTCCATAAATATGAGGAAGGAGCCCCTCTATAAGAGACTACTGATTCCATACCGAACTCTACCAAAACAGAGATCGAACATTATAAAAATACTGCCTCAATAATGCACTACCATGGACGTAGGGTCCGGTAATATTCAAATTTGGTTGAACCACGTTACACCTTGTGTCTCCTTCTCTACTCTTCCCTTCTTTAATTATTCTTCTGTTCTACCATATTTGAACCAGTTAAAGGTCAGAGATCCCAAAGAATCTCCCGTTGGTCGGAGTTTGGACCATGACCCAAAATCTGACGTTAACAGTTTGGCACCGTCTGTGGGAATCTCACCTATTCTGGTTCATTTCTATTATAATGGCCAAGTGAAGAGCCACCAGAGCCTCAAATGCGTAACCCCATCCTTCAGATGGCCATGTTTCAACAACAGACCCATCAACTACTCCTATCATTAGAGCAGCTATTGATATCCCTCTAGCTAATCTAGCACAATCAGTCCCCGTCGAGCATATGATGGGAGAACTGACTAAAGCAGTCATATTGTTACTGTAAGGTGTGCAGAGATGGGATGAAGCCCAAACACCCGTGAATGTTTTCTAGCAGCGGCAAACTCAACATTTGAGTGATCCCAATCAAGGTCATACTCTAGCTCGTTACTCATGAGAGCAGACCCCAAGTCGCGACTCCCGCGATAATAGAGACCAAAGTGCCCCGTGGTCATCCAGCCAGCACTTTGGGGTACGAGACCCGTTAGTTGGAGAGTTATTTCAGAGGATGACTCAACTGGAGAGACGTCTTCAAATTTTAGGTGATCAAGCTCGCTATGGGGAACGATCACCATTCTCTAAGGAGATTGAAGCCCGAACTCTCCCTCGCAAGGTCAAGGTCCCCGCGATCCCGTTCTATAATGGGGATTCTGATCCTTACGATCATCTTGACGCATTCAATGTCTAGATGGATTTACAAATAACGGACCCGTTGATCAAGTGTTGGGTGTTTCTGGCCACATTAGGAGGTGTACCTCCAACTTAGTTTAAAAGCCTCCCAGCTCGCTCAATTGGCAGTTAGGAAGACTGCCAGCAGAATTTATTAGCCAGTATTAAGCTTTGAAGAAATAACTAGTGCCCCCTTGCCACCTCACCATGGTCTTTCAGCATAAGCAGGAGTCGCTAAAGGATTACATCATTAGATTTAGGCTCGAGGCAACTTCGGTGGAGAATCCATCTAAAAAAACCATGCTGGCCACCATCTCTATGGGACTTTGTAAAGATGGGAAACTATACAAAAGCTTATATAAGTCCTTGGTCAAAGACCTCACTGAGTTCTATGAACGGGCTAAAAGGCAGATAAAGTGGGAAGAGACCTTTGGCTCAGAAAGGTCCGACAAGAAAGACAAAAAAGTCGGTTCCTCTCGCAATAAGATGAGGTGCGATGCGGATCGAGGTAACCACTCCATCGAGCGGACGACCAAGAAGTCCAAAAGGCCCAAGAATGAACGACCTCAGCACTCAGACCGTTATGAACAATATAGCATCCTATCAGATTCCTAGGATAGGATCTTCATGACAGAAAAGGATAGGGAAAATTTTGGGGTGCCCCCGCCCTTTAGGATTCCTTTCAGGCAGAGGAAGAATGAGAATTCTGTGCCTATCACAATGAGGCCGGTCATGGTACTTCGAATTGTTGGGCTTTTAGGGAGGCGATTGAGGACCTGATCAGAAGAGGACGTCTAAAGGAGTACGTGGTATAGCCCTTGAGACAGCTGCCCTAGCCATCTCAGCGCAATACCAACCAAGAGCCAGGGGGCTCGATCCGAGTTGTATTTTAATGTTGTATCTCAAATTTCGGGGTGGATGTAATTGTCATTTCTTCAATTCTATTGAAAGTTATTTGCTGATTGATTTAATGTCATTCACTTTGCCCTCTTTGCTCCCAAGTGCTAGCAATATCCATAGCTTACATGCGGTCAACATATCGTGAATCTTATCAAAGACTTCATACTTCACACCAACTGTGACACCCGATCCGGTTGAGGCCCCTTGGAGCTCATTTCAGAGAAGAATTGACGATCGTTTAGCTAACGTAGCTGCGGGCTCGCTGAGGCATGAAGACGCTCAAAATAAACTCGTTTAGCCAGCATAGCTGTGGGCTCGCTGAGGCATGGAGACGCTCAAAATAAACTCGTTTAGCTAGCATAACTGCGAGCTCGCTGAGGCGTGGAGACACTCAAAATAAACTCGTTTAGCCAGCGTAGCTGCGGGTTCGCTAAAGCATAGAGATGCTCAAAATAAATTCACTTAGCCAGCGTAGCTGCGGGCTCGCTGAGGCGTGGAGATGCTCAAAATGAACTCGTTTAGCCAACATAACTGCGGGCTCATTGAGGCGTGGAGACACTCAAAACAAATTCACTTAGCCAGCGTTGCTGCGGGCTCGTTGAGGCATGGAGATACTCAAAACAAACTCACTTAACCAATTGAGCTACAGGCTCGTTGAGGTGTGGAGACGCTCAAAATAAACTCGCTTATGCCAGCACAGCTGCGTACTCACTGAGGTGCGGAGGCACTCTTAAACACTCAACGTTAGCGTGACTCCATGATCGCTGAAGCATAAAGAATTGACGAATCAATTATTCGTCTAAGGCAACAAAATTGTTGAATTTCACAGCTCTCATGCGAACTCAATTAAGTCACAGCTCTCATACGCACTCATCTATCTAGCCAAAGGGTTGGCCCGAGCACAATGACGCTTCAGTTCGTAACTCATGTTATTTTCTGTCTACGTGCAGGACACATAGATGGTTCAAACCAAAGTATTTGCAAAAGAAAACAAAAACAAACAAAAATTGCAAAAAAAGAAATTTTATTCATTAAAAGGCCTCAATGAGGCAGATTTACATAGGAAAAACTCTGTATACAGACTAGACAGAATACAAGGAAAAAGCCTATGACTAAAAAGAAGGGTCGGCCATGAAGGATCGTGCCTCAGTTTATTAGGGACCATGTGTCGCAACTTTCTTTTTCCAGTGCACAATCAGCGATAGTGCTGCATCCCTTCACCTTCGACCAACTGCTCCTCCTGAAGGAATCTAATCAAGAAGCCTTGGGAGCTTGGCTCGTCGAGCAAATGCCTCATGACGGAGTTGAGAAGACGTAGTCTGGGATCCATATGAGATCCTTCCATGTTACCGAGGGAGATGAGTTCTCCGAGTTACCCATACAGCAGATCATACACACCTCTGAGGAAGGCCAGAATGCCAAGAATGATGGAGGTTCATCGAGAGGCTCCATGATTTGCTTAAATGCAGAACTCAAAGGGGATTGTCTCCCCTTTATATAGAACTGGGACCATATTTATCTAAAGATCTGAAACCATTCCCCCAACCGTCACCATTTATGACCTCGGGAAGGGCTAAGTTAACTCAGCAATAGCCGATGGACATGTGCTATCAGAAGCATAGCTTGGAATAGATGAATTGACAGTCTTGGGGAAAAGACTTTGACTGATCTAAAATCGAAGAGTTTCAACTCCCAGCCCGCTAAAAGTGAACTGAGAGTTGGGGGCTAATTTTGTATGTGAAATTCGATCCTGAACGAACCCTCGAGCAGCTTAAAAACAAGGAAGGATCCAGCCCACAGCCCAAAGAAATGATCAGGTCGCTATGACCTCAGGTCATTTCACCAACTGATCTCTGCAGTTCTAGCTCGTGGGCTGCTAAGTGAGCTCGACTTCAGCTCCATTACTCACAAACGGGCCAGTGACCTGGCTGATGAAACATTACCTACAACCTGAAGGCTCGACAAAAGACTAAGCCATGTCTTACCCCAAAGAACAAATAGGGTCCCGCCTATAGAAGACGGTTGTAGTAGCCGAAAGTAGAGATTTAGTCTGTATATTTTATCTTGTACATTAAATATTGAAGTAATAGATTTACTGTATATATAATTACCATTGTAGCCTCTTTCGCTCCATAAATATGAGGAAAGAGCCCCTTTGTAAGAGACTACTGATTCCATACCGAAACTCTGCCAAAACAGATATCGAACATTGTAAAAATACTACCTCAATAATGCGCTACCGTGGACGTAGGGTCCAATGATATCCAGATTTGGCCGAACCACGTTAAACCTTGTGTCTCCTTCTCTGCTCTTCCTTTCTTCTTTGATTATTCTTCTGTTCTACCATATTTGAATCGGTTACAGGTCAGAGACCTCGAAGGATCCCGCGTTAGCTGGAGTTTGGACCATTACCCAAAATCCGACGTTAACATTAATTAAAATAATATTGTATTATATGATAAAAAAGACAAAATTAAAGTGTTTATCCTATGTCCATTTTTTTGAACTAAAGTCATATGTTACATTTAAAGTAGGGAGGGTGTCACACAAGCATTGAGGGATATCACATCAAATTTCGCACTTTCATGTTATCAATTTCATTAATAGAGTCAGAGATATATAGTATTATATGGATTTTTTGGAAACACGTCTTGGTCCGGTTAAGGTCCAATAAGAGGCCTAGATAATCTGGAGGAGTCCCAAGTCAGAGTTTGGAGTTGCTAAGTGAGGACCCCCGGATCGTCGGGTACGAGCTGGAGACATCTCGCTACTTAGGGAATGGTCGAGCGCATCTCGCTGAAGGAACTTTCGACCCTTCAGCAAGGTGCCCACGACCTCCAGAGGAACGACCAGGTGCAGACGACGAAACTAGCTAGAGCCTTCAGTTCGTTCAACTTCCAGCTCACCCACTGGCAACGCAAAACCCAATCAGCAACCCAAGGCACCTATTCCCTGCTAACAGCTCAGCCTCCAAACTTACACATCAGCTCCCCAAAAATTCGACAATTATGTACCCAGCATTAATTATCCGACGCCAAGCATTAAATGTCTGGAACGACGGAAGTAATTATTTTACTGCTTATGAAATTACACTTGTAACCCTCCCTCCTTTTATAAATAGAAGGAAGAGGTCACCATGTAGAGGTAGGACAGATAGATACATGCAGAAACTCTGTCAAAATAAAGAGTGAACACTGTACACTTAGTAGAAACTCCATTGTTGTACTCATATTCTGTAAAAACTAATCTCCCCAAAGAATAAGAAAAGATCACTGTAGACGTAGGGGCCAAACTGACTTTACCCGAATTATGATAAACTCCTGGTGTCATTGACTCTTCTTCTTCTTCACTACTTCCTTTTATTGTCCACTATCTTATTTATCTTGTAGTTAAGGAAAAACACTGAACTCAATCGGTTGACCGGATTTTGATGTCAACATATAAATAAAAAGATTTAATTAAATTAAATTGAATCTATTGAGGTTAAAATTAAAAATAAAAATTAAATAAAGATCAAATCAAACAAATTTGGATATGCGAGGAATTAAAATGGTGTTAAGTCTTTAAGAATATTAGACTTTCTGACACCTTCCATTATAATTGAACTCAAGACAACAAGACAAGAAGTTAAATCAGTTTTCCATGTGAGTTTTATTATTTAAAACTCAAAATGAGACACAAGTTATTAGGGTCATTACCTGCTGCGTTATCCAGATTGGTGTATGATTTCAGATGTTGCCATAATATGAGTAGATCCATTATCAGATGTATATACTCTAGTTTAAACTCCTTTTGTTATAATTACAAAAAAGAAACAAGGAAAATGTTATTATTCCACCATAAAAGATGCGGATTGATCACTCTTAATTTATTAATGAGAGGCGTCTTAAAATCTCGCGCTAACAAGTTTTAGCCGATTAGTTGACGTCTAAACTTGTTTGCCAAAAGTACAAGGTAAGAGGTCCATTCCTTAGCTCTCTATTAAGGCTACCAGCCTCTTTCCCAACCATTATGATAACTTCAAGGAAAGAGCACATCCCTCCTTGAAGAAAAGTGAGAATGCACGTTACGCATTTACAAGAAGCCATCCCTCATTTTCTTTTTTTTCTTAAGTTGTACTCAATTTTTTTTCCTAGAAGAAATGCCAAGTGATGCTTGACATCATCTTTTAGAATCCAATTCCACTTGAGGAAATTAGTGTCTTGATCATGAAGCTGCTTCTCGTAAATAATTCAGTGCCAGGGGAAAGTTAAACAACAGTTGCTTGAAGCAAGAGCGTCCTACACTGCAAAATTCTCCATGATTTAATGAGAGAGTACCCAACAAGCTTTAAAGCATATTCCCTTGGCGGATCACAATTTGAAAGTGATCAAGTATATCACTTTATAATGTTTCTAGCTAATACAATCTGTTAAATTTTCACAGTAAACCCATCAAGCTCACTCAAGCTTCAGACAGATTTCTACAGGCAAGGGGAGAAAAATAATATTTTGGGGGAAAAAGAACAAATTAACAGACAAATAGAACAAGACGACTGATTAGATACACTTCTACAGGCAGGGGGGGTAGATTTTAACTACAGAAAACCGCATCACGAAGCAAACAAAGGACACTGCTTTCTTGCATGAGCCGGTATAAGCTTCACAAGCATCTCAGCTGGCACCCCTTTGAGCTCTGTGTCAGATCAGCAACATTTGCTTTATTATTCAAGCACTCCAACACAAAGATATCACAACATTATCATTCATCATGAATTAAGTTTATTACCATTGGCCTTGAAGTTAAAGAGTGGAGGAAGGAAACGCCCATTAGGCAGGCGAGTATTTGGATCACGTAGCTCGTCAAAGAACGGATGAACCAGTGCCTCCAACTACATTGGACAAAACATAAACAATAATGTTTAATATATATAATATTCAACCAGAAGCCAACCGCTTTAGCCAAAAGATGAATATTACAGTAGTTTTAATATAACACTACTCACAGCTGTGCTTCGAAGATTTGGAGAATATTGCAGCAATCTCGAGACAAGGTCCACAGCTTCGGGTGGCATACGCTTGTGAAAGATCTGATTAGGATGGAAACAAAGATGAATAATTTCCATGCAATAATCTTTGTAAATGCAGGGACAACACAAAAAGTACAATACCTTGTGCCATGGATGAGCTTTAATTTGAGGAAATTTAAACTCTGTGTAATTTGGATTCATGCACTTAATCTCTTCCCTTGTTGGCGTACCTAAAACCTGCACATGAATATCATAGATCTTTAGAAGAATCAAGGGCAGGAAAAGTACTCGGTGAGACAAACAAACAAAACATCATAACAACTTCATCATGGATATATCACGTATCCAATCTTGTTACTAAAAGATATAAACACAATAATGCACCATGAGAAAGAAATAACATCTCATTCATATTTTAGACACCTGTTAGTTTTAGAATTTATCTTACCTTGATAATTTCAACAAGCTGATCTACTCCACTCTCACCAGGAAAGAGAGGCTGGCACAACAGAAATTCATTTAGTCTCTGTACAGATAAATTCTCAACACACCAGAAACAAACATAAGTAGATAAGCTGGATACCTGGCCTAGCAATAGTTCACCAAGAACACAACCAGCAGACCAAATGTCAATGGCGGTGGTGTACTCTGTTGCGCCAAATATAAGCTCAGGAGCTCTATAGTACCTAGAACAGATGTAAGATATGTTTGGTTCCCCCATTACCTGTCAAAATGTAAATTCCAGTCATGTTATAATATCAGACAGTCAATAAAAACAGAAAACAGGAATTCCAAGTGATATATATACAAACCAAGACTTTTGCACTTCCAAAGTCACATAGCTTCAGCTGATGAGTGTGAGGGTTGACCTGTTACAAGAAAACAAATAAAAAGAGACATGAATTCATTTCTCCATCAGATAAAAAAGCGAGTTACCTCATAAAAGACCCCAGAAAAAGATGCACTGTAAATATTTAGAAACAGTAATACAAGTTGCACAATGCTAACAGACCAAACATAAAATTTAAAGGAAAGGAACGGAGAACATACCAGTAAATTTTGAGGTTTTATGTCCCTGTGACACACTCCAATAGTGTTGTGAATGTAAGCAAGTGCTCTGCATATCTATAAATTAAGATTAAAATTAAAAAGGGAGTGATCAGAATAAACAAAGCAACATCTAAAGTGAATTTCATAAATACTAGTTAAATCTTTAAATGAAAAAAAAGATAAATATGAATAATTACGTATAACAAATAGAAACATACCTGGTAAAAGTAAAGTTTAACATATATCAATGGCACCCTTTGATTCACTTTATTGTAGTGTCGGATCACCCGATGGACAGTCTCAGGAACATACTCCAGTACCAAGTTAAGATAGAGCTCTTCTTTCTCAGTTGTTGAAAAGAAACAATGCTTCAAAGATACAACATTAGGGTGGTCAAGAAGACGCATGGTTTGCAGTTCCCGGTTCTTGTACCTTTTGTCTTGAAGAACCTTCTTTATAGCCACAGTTTCGCCTGTCTCCAAGCACTTTGCCTGTAGGATAAGCAGTATATATACATCGTTATTCTGTAAGTTACAACACACAAGTAAAAGTGGGCAGCTTAAAAAAATAACTAACCTGAAAAACTACCCCAAAAGATCCTTGTCCAACAACACGCTCTGCCATGTAGCTTATTGTCTGTGGTCATGAAGGGGCAAACAAATTAACACTATGAAAACATATCTCTATTTCAATATTCAAAGAAGAACGCTAGATGGTTGTCCAAAAGCAAAGATAATATATCAGAAGAATACCTGCTTTGGCTGGCCATTTTTCCCGCCAATGGTAGTGACAATTATATGGCCTGTCTCAGTCCCATTTCCATCTACCACGGTTGCTTCCATTTCCTGCATGTTAATTACAAAGTTATGCATTAATTAGACTGAATATCTACCAGAGACTTGTTGGGGAGAAGACACAAAAATAAATGCAGATGGCAGAAGATAAAAATTAAAATAGAAGGCTTATCTTCACCTTGTCATCCCTAATTCTCATATCGTTCATCTCTTCAGGCAAACTATCAACAGCAACTGTAATAGCATTTACATCTCTTAATCCAGAAGCAGGTACTAAACCCGCAGACGCCATCACTTCAAAAAAAAGGGAGATCAGGCAGATTTTCCTGCAGACCTAACTAGCTACTAGGTTTAATGACCTCTCAAGTTTACACAAAGTAACAATGATTCACCTGTAACACAAAAAAAAAAAAAAAAAGGTATAAGTCCAGGAAGAATTAGTCAGTGAAAATCCCCAGGCAGAAATGAAGATACATTAGTACACGTAAAAACAAACTTAGTTCAAAGTCAAAATAAACTACCATAATTTCAAGTCACCAAAGCTAATACAAGATAGTAAGATGCACAAGATAGTGGCAAAAAATAGAGATGTATACACATCAAATCACCACTCAAAACCCCCCCAAAAACTATCATTTGGCATCCAGTATAAATCACTTTTCTTTCTTTACTAGACGAAAAGAGAGAATGTAATAATCAAACAAATTAACATTGAAGCAAATGATATAAAAATCACAGCAATCTCTTAGCGAGATGAATTGAACTTGGAAGTAAGGAAGGAAAAAGAAAAAAAAAACCCTCGGCCAAACAGTTACATAAGGCTCTCAGTTACGTATAAGAGCTAATGTACTCAGGTATCAGGTAAACTCAGATTCTGATACGCAAGACTTTGAATCTCACGGCAGCCTAATTAACTATAAAAAGAAATTACGCATCAAAATGATTTAATCCCAAAAAAAATTGCGGAATCTCTGAAAAGGATGCAGATACATAGATCAACCTGAAGGAAAGCATATTGGTAACAATTAGCCGATTACCAATATGAATACCACAATCATAGAGTCCAAAAACAAATGAATTTGGTAAAACAAAGAAAAAAAAAAAAAAAAAACACACACACACACACACACACACAAAAAGATGCAAACAAGCCCTTAATCTTTCAGGAAACCGCAGAGAGAAAAACTCACCGATCTAGAGAGGAAAAAAAATTGCGAATGTGAACAGATGGAAGTGGCAGAATGAGGCGATGAAAAAAGGGTAGGAAGCTGGATCTACGGTGCGGAAGTGCTTCAGCTGGAATTGGGAGGGAGAGGAGAAGGGACAAATGCAAATAATTGACAATGTTGGTGTCTGTCTCTGGTCTGTGGTTTTTGTTTTTACCTTCGAGTTATTATTCGTTTAGTGGGTGGCAATGTCGGATGAATGAGGGTCAACACAAGCGCCCAAACATCTATGTATGTTTTGCGAGGGGATTCTCTTTCCTTCTTTTACTTTCAACAGTCTCCTCTTTTTGACCGTTCAACGTTACTCTGCCCCACTTTTCCTACTTTCATATTTCGTTTCCTTTTTTTTTTAATATCTTCGATACATATCTCATATATTTTAAAATAAAAATGATTAAAATATGGAGGACGTGTTCTGCAGCGCTGGATCAAAGTTTAATTTCCGTCGGTCAAGCAGCTAAGTATTATGGATTTGCACATGCTATTGAATTACCTTTTAGCAAAACATATGCTACTTAAGACTTATTATATAACAACCGGAAGAAAGAGTCTGTTCTTAATTAAATCCCATATGCAAGAGGAAACATTATTATAATACTGAAATTATTCCAAAGACCTGATCTTTCATAGATAGAACCCTAATTATATACTATTTATAAACATAAATTTGTCATAATTAATCAAAATTTTAAAATAAATTTGTTATGCAACTTTTATTATTAAAATTATGATTCTTTTATCTTAAAATCAATTTAAAGTCATAATTTTTATGAAAGAATATCAAATAATCTGTCATATCTTTTAAGTATGTATCCATCCAATCGATGTATTGTTCTCAATTTAAATCTACTTTAATGATTATTCATGCATGAAAGTTTCTTAATTTGTTGGGTTTAAGATGAATCTGGCAAATGTGGCTCTTTAGTAATAGGGAGAAAAATAAAACAAAAAATGGTCCCTTTCTTTAGACCGTTCTAAGGACGGTCGGGCAGGTAGTTAAAGATTTAAATGGTACTTTAGTTGATTTGATTTTGGCAAAGTAAGTAAATGGTACTTTAGTTGATTTGACCTTTATGCACCTCCTCATGTCCTTAAACCATTTCACTGTACTAATAATATTCAAACCTTTGAAGTTTGAACACTCAGCCTAAGCTCCAACCACAATTCCATTTTTCTCTTTTTCTTTAATTCATTCGTTGAATATGTCCAACACTAATAAATAAAAGAGGTAAACCCTCATGCCAAGAACGTGGAAATATATAACTCATCAGTGTGATTTTCATTTATAGTTTTGGAATTGAACCCTCAGTCACAGTGGAGATAGCCGCTGATTGGTTTTGGAGGTAATTGAAGAGAAATACTAATATATTCATATATTATAATACGTATTTTTACTTTTATAGGATAAGAAGAAAAATGATTATAATAAATCCATAATATTAATATATAAATAATAAAATTATAATTTATTATGAAATAAAATTTCATACAAAGAAGAAATAGAATGTAAATATACTAAAGAGAAATAACATATAGAGAAGAAAGATATTTCTTATCCAATTGCTTCATAGAAGCCTCTATTTATAGGCATACAATCATAAAGATACCTAAAAGCCAAGAAGAATAAATGAGATTCAATGGTCTTAAAGAAGATTCAATGGCTTTAAGGGTTTGAAAATAAATGGATATTCATAATAATGAATGAATTTATAACATTCATTATTTCAAGAGTTGA